>BPLR01011213.1:0-56584 GCA_021605095.1 Caerostris extrusa
GTATAATTCACAAAAAATTGCCTCCCTGAGCTGTTAACTATATAAATGTTTCAGTGAAATAAGTATACTTCTAAAAATATATAATTTTTGCTTCCTTTTTACATGGTTTCGGGGTTCGAGTCCCGATGGTGCCATGGATGTTTGTAGCAGTTAGTAGCCACTTTAAACTGTAGGTCCCGGTCTGTTTAGCCTAAAGTGTGCACAAGATGACCGTAGAGCGACAAACTAAAAACCAAACCAATCGTCTTTACATGCGTCGATTTTTCAAAATTATTTTTTTAATTATTGAATTGGTTCCTTATTCGCGTGTTATATAGAAATATCGTTACCATCATTAGTTATTTTTAATCGTTTTATAGATATAAAAATGTCGTTATATTTTTTAAATATATATTAAATTTTTTAAACATTTTTTTAATTATAAAATTTCGATGAAATCTCATTAACATCATTACGTTATTTTTAATCATTTTTTTTTTTAGTTATTTATTTTAGATATAAAAATTAATCGTTACTACACATGGTACGGTAATTTACTATTTTTTTTTTACCAAAAAGAGATTATTTGATACTTTACAAGAAAAAAACTATATATTACGTATTTCATAAAAACGTAAATAAAAACAAATTATCTAGAAATTTAAAAATATTGGAATATATTTTCAAATCAAACGTTAAAATTAATAATTAAATAATTTTTATTTTTAAAAAATTATAATCAAAAACCTTAAAAGCTAAAAAAAATAATAATAATAATAATCAGTCAATATAAATAAAAGTATGAGTAATTTTGGAATTGTTTTTGAAGAGGTACTTATTAAAAATATAGCAAGATCGTAGGAAGTAAAGGATATATTATAGGATACAATTCTACATTTGTATTTGTCTTTTTTAAAGAACAAAAAAAAAAATTAATTAATAAATAAAAATAATAATAAATAAAAATAATAATAATAAATATTTTAGGGAAGGGAAGATTTTTTATTATTATTATTCTGTTTTCTTTGCTTTGAAATATACCTTGTATTATATTCTTGATTGATTCTAGAATAAATAAAATAAGACATTAAGTAAAATAAAAAAATGGAGATTTATTGCTTTAAAAATATTTACTTTTTGAGAAAAAAACAGCGAGATGGCGCCATGAGACGCACTAAATTTTGGAAATCATTTTCTTTCCAATTGTAAAACATTTTTTTCTAAATCAAATTACTAGTAAACACTTCACTTATGTGCAGCTGAAACGCACTATAAAATCAATCGAGCACTTTGTTTACAAAGCTGCTTTGTCAGCATGAATAAACGACATACACTTCGGCAGCCTATTACTAAACAGCTGTTTCGAATACACATAAAAGTCTTTTATTATGTAGTATTTTCATAAGTATTTAATTTATCTTACCGTAGACAATACTTTTCATACATCAAAATGAAAGAAACATTCAAATACAAAAAAAAAAAAAAAAAAAAAAAAATTAAATTTCACTTAAATGATTTATGTTAAATTGGATATCGTTAATCATTTGTCTTAATCATAAAAACCTCAAAAACTGAAATTAAAAGTGTTGTTTAATTGAAATTAATATTGCACATTTGTTTAATTTATGCACTTCTACAAGTGTCAGGATGGCCGAGCGGTCTAAGGCGCTGCGTTCAGGTCGCAGTCCACTTCGGTGGGCGTGGGTTCGAATCCCACTTCTGACAGAAATTTTTTTTTTTTTTTTTATCAATTTCATTCTTTTTACATAATAAACAATGCATAAAGTTCAAAAATGCATAGATTAAATGACTGGTTTTAGTATAATATAACCCAAAAATGGATAGATATATTTATTCAACATTTTTTTTTTCGAGAATCAAAAAGTCTTTTATTTTTTTTAAATATGAGTTAAACTAATAATCTTATTTTGACATTATAATAGGCTTGTATACTATTTTAATGTAATTGATAATTTAACTACTTTGATGAGATTTAACGATCAACTTTATTTAGCGAAATAGAGCATTAACGGTGGTACTAAAATTCGCCGCTAGGTGGCGATAGTAGTAGCGATAATTTTAGATCGAGCTAAAATTAAGGTTTAGTGGGGGTAATGTTAACAATAGATTAGCATTTCGGAGGTTGAAATGACATGCCGAAAATAATATGCAGATTTTTTATTTATTTACAGATAGAGTTGTTTTATTTTGTTTATTTTTAATTTGTTTTGCATCTTGAAATCTTAGATTCATATTAGAATGAATATTTTTTAAATGAGATTGCTGTAATAAAAAAAAAAAAAAAAAAAAATGATTGCAATGATATTATATAATATTAATAAAATATTTTTATCTTGGATTTTTTTAAAATTCTAATTCATCAATTTTATTACATTTATTTATTAACAAAATTAGTTAAAGTAAAAATATTATTAATTAAAACCGAGCAATTGGTTTATCTCTATTTGTCATGAAATAAAAGTATTGCAAAAAAAATATTTTTCATATATTAAGATATCTTTTTAGCATAGAATGTATTTCATAACAAATTAAACAATAACAAATTAAAAGAGTAGCACGCATTTTGCTATTATTATTTATTATGCATCAAATACTCATAATCCAATAATAAAAATTGTAATAACTATCATAATTCATTTTCCGTAGTTTTTTATTGAAGTCTGTAAGTTTTGTTACTTACAATCACAAACGGGAGTCGAGCATTTTTAGAGGTGTAAAAGAGTCGGGAGTCCGCTCAAAATCCAAGTCCCGACTCTTTTTATAAGAAATAATTTTTATTTTTCCAAAATTCTTGAATGAATGTTCAAATTATGTGTTTAGGTGTAAATTCAATTGTATCCTTCTATAATACAATAAAAGACAGTGACTGCTTTAGCTGCATACCAAGTAAGTGTTGAGAGACTTTTCAGCTTATAAAAGACGCTTACAAAAATATATTGTAAATCAATAATGAATGAAAATATAAAAACTATTTATTCTACTAAAAAAAAAAAAAAAAAGATTTAATGCTTTACAAATTTAGCAACTATATGCTTAATTGTAAATTTTCTACTGCACTTTAATACCTGTTCATTTGGTACTATTATTTTTTATAGGATAGTTTTGTTTTTTTTTTTTTTTATTTATTTATTATTATTTTTTTAAATTTGAGAGTATAGGAATGTTTTTAAGTGAATGGAAATATTGCACCTTTAAAGTTGTTGAAAATAGTTTTTTTTTTACAAAAATTGCTTTTATAAGTAAGTTCAATAAAAGTCATTGAGTTTTCAATGATTGTTTATTTCACAAATTCGTCTAAATGCAATAGTAAAGAACTTAGTACACGAAATTGAAATTACAGAAAACACTATCTGTACAAAAATTCGCAAAGAATCGGGAGTCAGGACAAAATTTTCTGACTGCCCCGACAATTCCACTTTAGAATTTGTAGGTTTTAATGCTGATTTTTTAATTAAATAATTTTTCCCTTTTTTTTTTCTTTTTTAGTTTTTGAAAAATAAATAAATATATATTATGATGGAATAGTTTTCTTATATATTCACATATAATAAAATCTTTCTTTCTTATATATTCGTTATTTTCTTTTTTAATTTATAGAAAAGAATCACACTATGTGTAACGTGTCAATGCGACATGCTTAAACATAATCGTGGTAGAGTCGCTTCGTTTCTGAAAGCAGTGGATCCTGGCAATAAACGTCAAATTGCGTCAAAATCTCACGCATTTTAGTTCGTTCAAAAGAAAAGGACCAGAGATGTTTTTTTTATAGAATAAACTTTTTTTATATTGCTCCAACTTGCTAATATTAAACGTTCTCTTTATAAAGCTTGTTACTTAACAACTGTCTATTGCAGCGCAATTCTAAACAACTGATTCTTTTAAGATTAAATGCAATGATAATTGAAAAAGAATGAAGGAATTGAATAGAAAATAAAGAAGCAGAAAATGACTAAACAGTGATTTAAATTGAGAAAAGAAGACAATGGGAATGTAGAACCTAACATTTAAAAGGAATAACTATGTTTTTTAATGTTAGGTTGTGAACGCTTTACACCACAAATGCAGTTAAAATATCTGTATGATGATGCTTTTTTTTAATCCGCCCGTCTTGCCAGGTTTCCCCAATGTGGGTGGTCAGACTGTGGCGACTATCGTACCGATTACGGAGTATCAATGGAGATTAACCTCCTCATCTTAATTCATAGTTTCATATGTTTACAATTTTAACCCTTTGCACTGGAGGGCTCCGGAGCGGAGCCATTTAAAATTTGTCTTCAAGCTCGAGGGCTCCGCTACGGAGACAATGCAAATAACAATATAAATAATACGTTTCTTTTAATGCGTATATCAAACTTACATGTGAATAGGATTTTAGGAAAATAAATAATTTAATAATGAAATAATTTAAACGGCTCCGCTCCGGAGCCCTCGAGTGCAAAGGGTTAATTGTCTGCTTTAGGTTAGTGAATATGATAAAAGATAAAATTTCTAAAAATTAAAAAATATGGTACTCTAAAAATTAAAAATACTAAAAATAAATAAATGTAAAAAATGAAAAGTTAAAATTAAAATTAAAAGAATTTTAGTTAAAATTCGGTACAATTAGAAACCAGTTGTCGATGCCATAAAACTATTGAAAATGATAAAATATTGTGATTGCTGAACGTGTGGGATCCGTAACAATGATCTGAAAGGTAAAGGTAAAGCATTAATAGCCAAATAAAAAAAAAACTCTACTTTGCATACTTCAAAAAAAAGTTTACCGCCCAACGTGGGGCTCGAACCCACGACCCCGAGATTAAGAGTCTCTTGCTCTACCGACTGAGCTAAACGGGCACCGACGTTGTCGTGAATATCCCGTAAGTTGCAGACATAAATTAATTGTAACATAATTGTATTTAAATTCTAATAATTGTATTAATTGTAACATAATTGTATTTAAATTCAAATAATTGTATTAATAATTGTTTAAATTAATTGTATTTAATTGTATTTAAATTCAAATAATTGTATAATATAATTGTATTTAAATTCAAATAATTGTATTAATAATATAATTGTATTTAAATTCAAATAATTGTATTATAATTGTATTTAAATTCAAATAATTGTATTAATTGTAAATTAATTAACATAACTTTAAATTCATATACATTTTGTTTAATTGGGACATCAAAAGCACCTGTTCAGAATAAAAATATTTAATAGAATTGTAGTTCTGTATACAGTCCAACACTTTTATAATTTTCCACTTCCAAAATTTTCTTACCTTAATTACTTTCAAGACGAGCCATTTTTCTATACAAAATTCTGAAATTGACATCTTTTACATTCATAAAACATTTAATATCGAAAAAAAAAAACTGAAATAAAAGTGCTTGTAGGGAGGGAGGAAAAAATTTCACAATGGAAGCATATTAGAACAGATGTAATTTATAAGCAAATTAAAAAAAAAAATTTATAAGATTTATGAAAAAAAAGTATGTTGATAAAAGAGAATTTAAAAAAATATTGTGCTGGGAATTAAGAAAATGAACACTAACTGTAAATTAAAATTTCATCTTAATGATTCTATACTCACATATAAATGAACTGATTAGCGAGATGGTTTCCATAGTAATAATATTTTGACCAGTAAAGCCGAGATATCAGAAAGTGGAAGAAAAAAAAATCAAGAACTGCATAAATCGAAATATAACAATATAAAGCCACCCTTTATACTGGCAATTTAATTATATTGGCAGTATAAATGGTTACAGTACAGTACAGGCAGCTGTATTTGGAGTTCCAAGGATAAAACCTTGCACCTCCGTGTAATTTTTAAATTTACATAATTAATATTTACCAAAAGTTTAATTTTAAAAGAAATAAGTTAAAGCTCTGTGTAAAAACAAAAGGAGAGAAATTAACGTTAGTATATTTAAAAAATTTTAAGCATAGTTAAGACATAAAATCTATTGTAAATATTCAATTCAAGTACTCCATGTACATTGCAGTTTTTTTTTTTTTTCTTTATAACCTGACATACGAGATATTAAGAGAGGTTGCTGTATCAAATTTATAAATGACTTTATTTTTATTAGGATTATTATTTATTAAATTATTTTTATTATTATTATTTATTTTTAGATTATTAGGATTTTATAATTGCTATAATATGTAATAAAACATAATACTCAATAATATATATTTCATAATAACATATAATACAAGATAATACATAGTACACACTATTACATAATAATACCAAATAAATTACATATTACAATATGTCAAAAAAAAAATTTCATGGACACATTTTTATAGTATACATTGCTTTTCTACGTAATTAATCTTTCCTCTAATTAATGTTTTACTACGATTTTCTATATAATTTATGATTGCTTTTTTTTTTAGAAATGTCATTTTAAGATTAAAGTATTGATATTCAGATATTAAAGATAGATTCAACACTAACCTAAAAAATAAAACATTTATTTTATTAATTTAACCAACGTATTAATTCTGATCTTAAATTTCTATAAACAAATATTTTTTTTTTCTAAAAATAAAATCTCTTATTGCATAACATTAAAAAAAAAAAAAGAAACAAAATCAAAATGAGCTTATCTAATTATTTTAATCACATATATTGAATAGGAAACTTTAATTTAAAAATGAAATACTATAATTTATTGAAAAAAATAAATACGATAGATGAATAAAGAACATTAGAATTAAATAAACTTGTTTATTGATAATAGCATACCAATAAATATATTCTATGTTAGAATTCTTCAAATTCTTAAGGGCATTGAATTGTTTTCCTAACATCACAAATTGCAAATTTAAGGCCGTTGATATTAACCATTAATTTTTACACCGTTAACGGAAATTAACTGTTATTCCGTGCCTACAATAAATAAAGAAAATTAGTTTCAAAAATCTATCAAAAATATTATTCCGTTTTTAATATTATAAAAAATGATATTGTTCCTATTTTAGTTAATAATGTAGTTGACGCGTTATTCCCTAGCGTAAACATGTCAGGATGGCCGAGTGGTCTAAGGCGCTGCGTTCAGGTCGCAGTCCACTTCTGTGGGCGTGGGTTCGAATCCCACTTCTGACAAATTAATTTTTTTCTTCCACTTCTGTATTTTGGATTATATATTTTATAAGCAAAACGTTACAGTTTTTTCATATGTATATACTTTTTTAATAAACAACTTTTTTTAAGAATCTTAATTTATCGGAAATTTATCTAAAACTAAATTAAACAACCCATAAAAGTAGTACAGAAACATATATCAAGCTGTAAGTTATTAAATTTTTTTAAGTGTTGTACTATTATTACTTTTACTTTTTTTTTCCCTCTTTATCTATAATATCATACAAGTTTCAAAATAATTTTTTTTTTTTTTTTTTAATATTCTGAACTTATTTTTGCTAAAAAAAATAAAATAATAAAAAAATTTCAGCTTTCATTTTAATTTGAAATTATTAAATTTTATTGGTAAAAACTCATCAAAAATCACTCAATTTTTGTAAGTAAAATCAATTTATTATGCAATTTACAATTATTTATTATGCATTTTACAATACAAATTTATTATTTATAAATTTATTTATTATTTAAATAATAAATTTATTATTATTTATTAAATTAATTTTTAATATTACAATTTGTTACATTTAATATCGATATGTGATATGCTATTACAGTTTTATTAATTTGTGTAGAAAAATTAATTGCTTATTTATTATTGTTATTTATTTATTTTTTTTTACTGAAAGACCTGAAAACTAGATAACTTTTAAAAGACAACTATAAATAAGTAAAAAATAATAATTTAAAACTATTACGTTAAATTAAAATTCAACTTAATAAAATTAATTGTATTTTATTTATTTAGTTGGCCATTGAAATTTTAAATGTATTTTTGAAATAAATTTAAACTTCGTAATTCAAGATGAAATAGAAAACTTGCCTAAACAACGTGGCGCCATCTAGTAGTAATTATTTAAAGTGTTTCTTAATTTTTAACACATTTAACGCCAAATAAAAATTATGATGTTAATATAAAAATACATAATTTTTCTTTCATTTTCATTTTATAACAATTAAAATATTTTCTTCCTTATCTATTTAAAATGACTTTACTTTTTAACAAAAAGTGAAAATTTTTTATGGTTTACTAGAATTTTCTGATTAGAGGCTAAAATCATAATAAATTAATATTGTATATATTCAGTTTAAAAAAAAAAAAATAGTAATTGGTCTTACTTTTTGGGCACAGTAGTACTGCTTTTATTAACAAAAAATTATCAGATACTTAATATGCTATTATTAATTTTCTGCTTCTAATATTCAAGGTGTGTAAAGTTGTGTCTGGCGTACTACAGTACTGTGTACTGTCTGCATTCTTTTGGATGCTTCTAGAAGGTGTACTATTGTACAGAATGGTGATACAAGTGTTTCAAACTAAGAAAACTCGCATTTTCGTCCTATACATAATAGCATATGGTAAGTAAATGTGTAGTACTGGTATACTATATGACTGTACTGGTATACTATAGACTCTCTCTCTCTCTCTGTATATATATATATATATATATATATATATATATATATATATGGATTTACTGTGGGATGTTGTCTTTAAATTAAACATTTGATCGAAATAAAAAATTTTCTAATTATAGTGATGTTCATATAAATACAACTGTGCTGGTATGGATATGGGCACCAGATTGTAGTGTACAGTTGGGCAAACAGATTGTAGTGTACAGTTGCAGATTGTATTGTAATTGGGTGTAGTTAGATTGAGATGCTTGAAGCATAGGCTCGACGATGATTTGCCAGATTGACGGAGAACCTTGTTTGCTTAGCAACCTCTATATCCTGCTTTGTAAATGAGAGGAGTTTCTTAAGCTTTTAGCTCATTGATTAGATAGAAAAAGAGTAAGATATAAATATATACATACACTCAAGAGCCAAAACATTACGACCACCTGTCAATAACGAGTTGGTCCACCTTTGGCGCGCAACACAGTTTCAACCCGCCTTGGCATGGATGCCACAAGTCCTTGGTAGATGGCTGGAGACAGATTGTACCAGATGTTTAAGCAACGGCAAATCCGAGATATTGAATTGGTGGTCTTTGAACTCTGAGCTGCCGTCCCAGGACATCCCAAATGTGTTCTATCGGATTGAGATCCGGTGAGTTAAGCAGCCAGGACATCAACTGGAATTCAGTTAGGAATTCCTGGAACCACTCCAACACAATTTTAGCCTTGTGACAAGGGGGCGTTGTCCTGTTGACCCTCAACCCTCTATATGTCGAAATAATGAGTCAATCCCCACAAGCCATTTTGGTATATATTTTCCTTTCGTAACTCTAAAAAAAATTGGACCTCTGTATATCGAACATTAGCAATGCTTGATCTTTTTTACAACCTTTACAACTCGATCATTTGAAACTAATTACCTCTATAGCTTGAAGAAAAATAAGTTACCGACTTGAAGGATTTGCCGACAATGCACGTCATTGTTTCCTAGAAAACAATGTATAAGTATACTGTAAATAGAATAACCAATTCTTTGAAATATTCTTATTATAATTCTTATTCTTATTATTGCTATTGATTTCATTTGAACTCTAACAAGTAAACATGTTTATTACCTCTGTAACTGGAATTTTTATTTATTTTACTTCTCTAATTCAAAATTAGTCAGAAAAATTCAAACCTCTACAAGTCGAATATTTCCTTACAAAATCGAAGTCCTCCATAAGTCGAAAACTCTTAACTCGAATTATTTGGCGTCTGCATTGAAGTTCGACTTACAGAGGTTCTACTGTATATATATATAATTAATTTATTAAAAAAAATTAACTTATTAATTTTGTTAATTTTTTTTTAAATTTATGCATATATAATTTTTTTATATTACTATTATAATTTTTAAGAAGGTAATAAAAAATGAACAATAGAAAAAACAAACACGATTGGAGGGAAAAATTGTGACTCAGCGGGGAAACTGCACGGTAATTTGGAAAGGAAGATATCGAAACGTTAATGAATAATATTCAGAACAGCACGAGGTCTTTTGCGATTTTTGAAATCAGAAATGTCGTAATCATAGTTGCTTAGATCATTCAAAACAGAATTATTAATATTTGGAATGGAGTTACAAAATTTTTGTGCATTTTTATAAACAAATTGTTTAAAACTTGGGAAAGAAAAGAGTGTCTGATATCTTCATTTCGGAAAACCAGGTCGAATTTGTAATCATACGTAGGATTTTATTTTCAAGTCTTTGTATTTTCTTGAAATTCGACGGAGCAGTAGATCCCCAAATAGGACTCGTATATGCAAGTATTGGACGAAAGTAAACAAGATAAATGAGTTTTTTATTTTCCAAGGACATAGTAAAGTTCCTACAAATAAGTGGATGCAGTACGCGAATGCATCTATTAAATTTATAGATAGTTAATGTGAAAACATGTAATTCAATTTACGATCTAAGATTACACCCAAATATTTAGTCTGTCCATTCCAATTAATAGGATTATTATAAATTTTGATAGAAGGAGTGTTAAGAACCCTTTTACGTGTAAAAGACAGATAATTATAGATTCGTAGTAAGACTCCACTAAGCCGAAAACCGGATACTCGGCTACGCGCAGGGTGCGGAAAAAGTCTGTAAGCCAATTGACGATCTTTCCTGATCGCTACAGGAGAAGCTCTTTCCAGGGGGTAGGAGGGGGCATCGTTTCACTACATTTTAGTTCTTTATCATTTAAAATAGCATTAATATTTAAAAAAAAGAAGAAAGAATCAGCTCCAAAAAAAAAAAAAATTACAGTAACGAACTTTTGTTGTCAATGCTTTATAAATTCTATATTTTTCAGGTATTCCATTCGTTATAGTTTCTCTATCATCCGCCATGTTTCGTGATGAGATGATTAGAAAAAAATAGTAAGTTACAACAAAAATAATTAAAAATAATAATAATAATAATTAAATATAACATTGTCTTATTAACATTGAAGCATTTTTAATAATTTAATTTAATGCATAAATTTAACATAAAATAATAAATATTCAATGTACAGCTGACAGAATGTAAAATTTAACCAGTTTACTATTACTAATTAAACTACCTAATTTTTTTCCCTTGCTCTAAAATTTATATACAATATTTAAAAGATTGAAAGATAGATAATCATAGATTGGTGGAAACTCCACTTCATAGCCGAAAACCCGATACTCGGCTACGCGCTGGTTTTCGCGAAATATACTTCCTTTCCCAATAAGAGTCTGTAGGCCAACTGACCATTTCTCTGAACGCCACAGTGATCTCTCTTTCCAGAGGGTAGGAGGAAGCATGGTGACATGATGGTATTGCTTGATAATAAAAAGCAATATTCTTATGCCCTTAACGAAGATGGTTCATTTTGTTGAAGGAAACATAATTGCGACGTTACTGTTTAAACAATTAATGTGCAATTAATTATTTACAATTAAATAACTGTTATCCTCATAGGGTGCACCTTCTCCCAGCATGGTCCGTCCTTGTTTCAGATTTTTGTCCCTTTCTTCTGAACGGATCTCTTACTCCCCCGTCTCCGAATGTTCAAAATCCGATTCTGAAGTGAGGGGGGGAGTAACAGTTCATTAAACTTGCCAAATGTCATTATAGGGAAAAATGTTTATACTTTCTTGGGATTTGAAGAATTTATTGGACAGGGTGATTATAATTAAAGTCCCACTTTCAAAGTGCTGTAAAAAAAAGAACCTCATCACAATGAGATCAAATTTAAACTGAAGATACTTGAAAAGGGAGAAACGGTATGGCATCAAAACAAAAGTTCCGCCGATTTTCTCCATCCAATTTGATAGGATCTTGCAGTGGTGTATGGGCTTTCCACTAGCAGTGTCGCAACTGTTAAATGATTTGGAAGTCATCTTTTCCGTCAAAAAGCCGAAACAATTAAGCACATTGAGCACTGCAGTTGATTTAATGGGCAATTCATGCCAAATACGTTGGCATATCGATTCAAAATATCCCTGGCAGCCGAATTCACTTTCTTTTATGCTGCTTACAGCACCCTCTATTAATACACATTGGAATTTTTTTGATATCGTACCGTTTCCCCCTTCTTCAAGTATCTTCAGTTTAAATTTCATCTCATTGTGAGGAGTGGCTCTTTTTTACGCATTTTGAAAGTGGGACTTTAATTGTAATCAACCTGTAAATGAATAATTATTCAATGTACGGCTAACAGAATGTAAAATCTAACTAGACTACTACTACTAACTGGACTAACTAATTACTTTGCTTTCCTTGCTCTAAAATTTATGATAAATTAAAAAGCAATGTTGTCATGCCCTTAACGTAAGAAACTTCCGTTATTTAACAGAAACATAATTACGATATCACTGCTTATACAATTTAATTACAATTAATTATTTACAATTAAATATCTGATATCCTCACAAGGTCAATCTTCTCCCAGCATAGTCGCCCGTGTTTCAGATTTTAACACTTTCTTCTAAACGGATTTTTTACTCCCCCATCTCCGTATGTTCGAAATCCGATCGCCACTGGTGAGGTAGGAGTAACATTTCATTGAACTTGACAAATGTCACTATAGGAAAAAAATATTTAAACTTTCTTGGGATTTGAAGAATTTATTGCACAGGGTGATTAAAATTAAAGTCCCGCTTTCAAAAATGCTGTAAAAAAAAAAAGAACCACTCTTCACAATGAGATCAAATTTGAACTGAAGATACTTGAAGAAGTGGGAAACGGTACGGCATCAAAAAGTTCCAAAGTGTATTAATAGATGACGCTGTAAGCGGCATAAAGAAATTGAATTCTGTTGCCAGTGATATTTTGACTCGACATTGCAACTTATTTGGTATGAGTTGCACATTAAAACAACTGTTGTGTTCAATGGGAAAAAATAACTTCCATGTCATTCAAAAGTTGTGACAGGGTTAGTGGAAAAGCTCATCCACCACGGCAAGGTCATACCAAATTGGATGGGAAAAATCGGTGGAACTTTTTTTTTTTTTGATGCCGTACCTTTTCCCCTTCTTCAAGTATCTTCAGTTCAAATTTGAACTCATTGTGAGGAGTGGTTTTTTTTTTTTTTTTACAGCATTTTGAAAGTGGGACTTTGTTATAATCACTCTGTATATTTTCATTACAGCTGCTGGCCATCGAAAGAAAAAGGCTTAATCTGGAGTGTACTTGCTCCAGTTCTGTTCATCATATTGGTAAGTACTTTCATAAGCATAATCTAAAGGTTTGCCGAGTTAAATGCATAGTTTTCGAAATTTACAATTATCCTTATTATTCTTATTTTGCAATTTTTTAGATCAATTTCATAATCTTTGGATTGACTCTGAGAGCGGCTTCCAAGATAGATCAATTCAATGTTGGTACCATTTCGTTTGAAAGCAAAAAGAAAATTTTGAGGTAAGTTAAATTTAAATTTTATTAATTATTTAAATAATTATTTTAATTAAATTATTTAATTTATTAATCATTTTAAGTTAAATTTTTTTTTCATTCGAGTTAGGCCATGTTTTATTAATTTTGCATATCAGTCAATTGAGGTATGCTTGAAAGTTCTTACTCACGTTTGAAAGCCGCACATCATTTCAACTTAATGATGATGATGATAATGATAATGATGGCGATGGTCAGACTGATTCATCATGAAACCAGAGTTGTCATTTCTTCAGCCAATTTAAAGACCTCCCCGTGTCTTCCGAATTTGGAACAAGAATGTTCAAGAAGGATACATCACACCTTTCTAATCACTGCCTGGAACTTAATGAAAAGGACTTTCAGACGTATAAATTTATCCCAGAAATACCATTAACATCGCTTTTCAGATTTTCTCAAACTAAGAAATAGCTGTCGATGACCAATTGGCTAGAGCTCTGGACTTTGGTACTTCAGGTTCGATTCCTGGCGGTGGCATGGATGTTTGTTTGTGTTTCGGAATGTGCGTTAAACTGTAGGTTCCGGTCTAATTAGCCCAAGGCGTCCAAACCCAAACGTAGAAATAGTACATGCTCAGTAATTTGATGGTTCAGATTTATCTTGCTGGGGTTATATATGGTTCGGATTCACTTGTTGGGATTCGAACCGAATTTCCCCAGCACAAAAATGCTCTTTCTACCCAGCCGTACCAAATCCAGTTTCAAATGCTATTAATATTCGAGAGAATTATAGAAATAAAATAATAATTGAGAAAATACATTTTTATATAGTGCATTGTAACATCAAGAAAAAAATATTTGCATACTCTATCATAAGTGAGTTTCCACCTTATACTAAAAATCTCACATCGTAAAAAAGGCAGTCTTATCTCTTTTCTGCACAGGCAAGGTTTTGGATGTTAATTAGAGTCGCATACGAAACTATAATCTACACTTTGAAAAAATGACCATTCATATGGATGAAATTTTATAAAAATTTGATATCGTAAAAACAAATAGTATAGTATCGATCTACTGAGCTTATCAATGAAAATTTGTAGAAGATTCGTGAAACAAGAAACAATCTGAAGTCTGTAGTTATTTTTGCATCTTCGTTATTTTACAGGCAAAGATCAAAAGGTATGCTGTCGTTAACGTGTGTTCTTGGATTCACCTGGGCAGTCGGATTTTTTATGTACCCGATCATAATGTAGCTGCTTATTTTTCGTCACTTTAAGTGGATTACAGGTAAGGTTGCAGTTAAAGTGATGAAATACTCCATTTAAATCCATATATGTAAATGATTTACAGAGAAAATTTCAATTAATACGCTAAAATATTCTATTTACAATTATATTTTAAGTATAAGCGGTTTACGGTTGCAATTATTATGATTATTCCATCATGTTAACTGCAACCATAAAACACTTAAATAATTTGAAATTATTTATATTTAAGTGGTTTACAGTGAAGATTGCAATTAATATGATTAAATATTCTAAAATCATTAAATTTGAATTATCAATATGATATTTGGGAAATCAAAATTTATTGTAAAAGCCCAATTTAATACAACTGACTAATTCCCTGGCACTCCAATCCATGGTGGGTCAAGGCCGCCTGCCTACTGGCAGATTCCGAAACAGGAGATGTTTTCTTTTTACGGGGTAGGGTTGTCAGTCCTACGCCCAACGCTCTAAAGTCATATTAGACATGGACCTACGGTTTAATGAGGATTCGAACTCTTATAAACATCCATAGCACTGAATCTGAAATCCGTGGAATTAAATACTAATTTAATGCAACAGCACACCAAAAACATTTTTTTAATTTTTTTTTTTTCCAGAAAATTCCTTTTTTTTTTTAATAAATAAATAAAACTTTATTTATAGCCATAAGTGTTTCTAAGTATGTTTTTTAAATAAATCGTTAATAAATAAATAAAATTTTAAATAAATTTTAATTTTTTAAAAAGTTAAAATACAACGTTTTTAAAAGGCTGTTTCTATTCCTCTTATTTCTTATATAGCATGATATGAATTTTTAAAAAGCATATTTTTATTTTTTATTTTTTATTTATTTACTTGCAGGTGAAGTATTTAAAATGATTAAAAACAATTTAATAAATGATATAATTTGATGAAAAATGGTTTTTTTTTTATTGTATTACAAATATGGGACCTAATGACCGAGTGCCACAGGTTTCGGGTTCGAGTCCCGGCGAGTATCATGGATGTTTGTAGAGCATCGGAATCTACTTTAAACTGTAGGTTCCGGTCTAATATGACTTTCAGCGAGTTGGTCATAAAGCTGGCAACCCTAAAAAAACATTTAAAATATATTTAAAATTTTATTTATTTATTAACGATTTGTTTAAAAAAACATGCACCGAAACACTCATTGTTATAAATAAAACACTGTTTATTTATTTATTTTCTTAAGAGGAATTTTCTAGAAAGCAAAATTAAAATTTTTAGTTTGGGTGTGCTGTTATATCAAAATTAGCGCACTGGCTCTCAGTGATACAGGTTTTGGGTTCGAGTTCGGCGGTGCCATAGATGTTTGTAGCAGTTCTGAATACATATTAAACAGTAGGTCCTGGTCCAATATGACTATAGAGAGTTAGGCGTAGGGCTGGCAACCCTACCTCGTACAAAAAAACATATTCTGTCTCGAAATTTGACAGTAGGAAGCCTTCCTTGGCCCACTACGAGGCTGTTGCACCAATTAAGAAGAAAAACAGTGTTACAAATATGCGTTTTTACCTATTTCGCACGTAACATCCTCTATATAGAAACTCCAACGAACTTTCTATACAAATCTCAACAGGTGATGTATTAGGAATATTATATGAATAAAATACAAAACAGTGTTTTCATTTTTAAATTGAATTATTGAGAATAATGCGTCGTATTTGATTTGCAGGGCTTCTTTCTGTTCCTAACCCAGATGGTTTTCAACCAACCTGTAAGGAGCAAGCTCTTCGCCATCTACAAGGAGAACGTGGCAAGATTCTCTTCTGTGGTGGGTCATATACAAATTGAAAATTGTCACCTCAATGTGTTAAATGAAATAACGATTGTATCGGGAGCTAACAAAATATGATTAACGACAGCTGAAAAAGATAAAAAGACTTGTAAAATAAATTATAACAAATGAAAGTTGGTCTCATGCCAATCACAGGCTTATTTTCAATTTGCCAGAAACAGAATTTTTTTTAAGTTCAACTCTATAGACATTGATAATCGTGCTTTAAAAATGACTAATCAGGTTTTTTTAAGGTCTAATTATTTAGAGTCATATGTTCTGAACTTTGTTAATCATATTGTTTATCAAGAATATATAGCTAAAAAGAATCTCAAAATGCAACTTTTTATAGAAAAATTATCTATTTTACAAACAAATAACTTTTTAGATTATTTTGATAACTACATGTAATAAACTTTTAAATATTATTTACTTTTAATTCTAAATATATTTTTTTCATTTTGTATGTTGATAAATTGGTGATTTATTATTAGCATTGGTGATATTGCGCAACGGATATATCATCTTGTGTTCATAGCCGATCATAGATGTTTTATTTACATCAGATTTTTTATCATATCACAGATGTTTTATTTACATCAGATTTTTGCCATATCATGGATGTTTTATTTACATCAGATTTTTATCATCATGGATGTTTTATTTACATCAGATTTTTACCATATCATCGATGTTTTATTTGCATCAGATGCCATCTATGTTTTATTTACATCAGATGCTGATTTTGATTTACATCATATCATCGATATTTCATTCACATCAGATTTTTTATGCCATATCATAGATGTTTTATTTACATCAGATGCCATCGATGTTTTATTTACATCATATCATCGATGTTTTCATTCACATCACATTTTTATCATATCATAGATGTTTTATTTACATCAGATGCTGTTTTATTTACATCATATCATCGATATTTCATTCACATCACATTTTTATCATATCATAGATGTTTTATTTACATCAGATGCCATCGATGTTTTATTTTACATTTTTATCATCGATGTTTCATTCACATCACATTTTTATCATATCACAGATGTTTTATTTACATCAGATGCCATCGATTTTTATTTACATCATATCATCGATGTTTCATTCACATCACATTTTTATCATATCATAGATGTTTTATTTACATCAGATGCCATCGATTTTTATTTTATTTATCATCGATATTTCATGCAATAATTTTTTCAGACCAGATGTTTTATTTACATGAGATCCCATCGATCTTTATTGACATCATATCATCGATGTTTCATTCACATCACATTTTTATCATATCATAGATGTTTTATTTCCACAGATGCCATCGATATTTTTATTTACATCATATCATCGATGTTTCATTCACATCACATTTTTATCATATCATAGATGTTCCATTTACATCAGATGCCATCGATGTTTTAGCACATCATATCATCGATGTTTCATTCACATCACATTTTTATCATATCATAGATGTTTTATTTACATCAGATGCCATCGATGTTTTATTTACATCATATCATCGATGTTTTTCACATCACATTTTTATCATATCATAGATGTTTTATTTACATTGATGCCATCGATGTTTTATTTACATCATATCAAAATATTTCATTCACATTTTTTTTTTATCATATCATAGATGTTTTATTTACATCAGATGCCATCGATGTTTTTATTTACATTATATCATCGATGTTTCATTCACATCACATTTTTATCATATTAGATGTTTTATTTACATCAGATGCCATCGATGTTTTATTTACATCATATCATCGATGTTTCATTCACATCACATTTTTATCAAAAAAATCATAGATGTTTTATTTACATCAGATGCCATCGATGTTGACATAATTTACATCATAGTTAATGATCTATTCACATCACATTTTTATCATATCATAGATGTTTTATTTACATCCTCAAAATGTTAATGATCTATACATCATATTGCCATGTTTCATTCACATACATTTTATCATATCAAGATGTTTTATTTACATCAGATTATATATCAAGATGTTTATTTATAATTTTTATCAAAAGTTATTTTATGTACATCAGATTTGTATCATATCACAGTTGTTTTCTTTACATATTTTTAGCACATCATAGATGTTTAATGATTTACATCAGACTTGTATCATATATAGATGTTTTTATTTACATTTCCAGTAAAAATTACATTAATTTTTTTATTTATACAATGATGCATATAATTTTTTGACATAATTTCCAGCCTCAAAAAGTTTCTCCTGACATCAAAACTATTCCAAAAACGTTGAGAACAAGATCAAAACGGAAATCCACTATAATCCATATCTCCACAGAAAGATCGAGAACCAACTCCCCCAGCCTCAAAAGTTAATGATCTATAATCCAGATTGCCATATAACACGTTGACATAATTTCCAGCCCAAAAGTTAATGATCTATAATCCATATTGCCATATAACACGTTGACATAATTTCCAGCCTCAAAAGTTAATGATCTATAATCCATATTGCCATATAACACGTTGACATAATTTCCAGTTCTTTAATGATCTTAATCCATATTGCCATATAAATGGTTGACATAATTTTCAGCCTCAAAAGTTAATGATCTATAATCCAGTTATTGCCATATGATCATTTTTTTTATCAGCCTGAAAAAAGAAAATGATCTATAATTTCTTCCCTAATTCATAGCGACGTATAACCCGCTGGCATAATTTCCGGCCTCAAAAATTAATGATCTATAATCCATATTGCCATATAACATGTTGACATAATTTTCAGCCTCAAAAAATCAGAATCTATAATCCATAATTTAAAATCTATAATCCCACTGGATAATTTCCGGCTTCAAAAAATTAATGATCTATAATCCATATTGCCATATAACACGTTGACGGGATTTTCGGCGTCAAAAATCAGAATCTATAATCCATAATTTAAAATCTATAATCCCACTGGCATAATTTTCGGCATCAAAAAAAAAAAAATAAAGATCTATAATCCATAGCGTCGTATAACCCGCTGACATACTTTTCGAACTCAAAAATCTATAATTCATAGTGCCGTATAACTCAGACATAATTTTCGGCCTCAAAAAATTAAAAATCTATAATCCATAGCGTCGTAAAACCAGCTAACATAATTTTCGGCATCAAAAAAAAAAATTAAAGATCTATAATCAAAGTCCATGCAACTCGTTGACATAATTTTCGGCTTTAAAAAAAGTAAAAATATATAATTCATAGCACCATATAACTCATTAACATAATTTTCGGCCTCAGAAAAAAATTAAAGATCTATAATCCCGTAATAGCGTCGTATTACCCGACGACATAATTTTTGACATTGGAATTGATTTCAAAAATTAAAGATGTCCTACAAACCACGGCTTCCTAATCCAATTTAATGAATTTTTACTTGGAAAAAATATAAGTTCTATTTATATGTGGAAATCAAAATTTAATTTTCCCAGACTAAAGTTTAAAGTTTAAATATATTATGCTTTTCTTTTTTTTAAAAAACTATTTAGTTTATTTATATTTGTATATTATATTTTCATAACTATAGTAGTTATATATAAAATGTATATAATATACTTTTCTTTGGTGTCAACTCGATTATTGCTCATTGATAGTCTATAGGAATACTCATGACACACAGAGATGCATCTACTGCTAGTAAATTCAAACAAATCATTTATTTTGTCAAGAAATAAAAATTTACATAAGTGGAATTTTAAATAGGTACAACTATTTAAAAATGGCATTACGAATCTCACATTATATATGTGAGATCATATAGATAATTATCAAATATTATCTATATAATATTATGGAAATAATAGCCATCTTAATTTATAAGTACTAAACTCTTAAAAAGGAAAAAAGTAAAAACATAATTCAAAAATTTCCTGTTAAATAGATTGTTTTCTCTTCATTAAAAAGCTAAAACAAAATGTTTCATTAAAAAAAAAAAAAAAATTTTTTTTTCAATTTATTTTTAATTAATTTTTTATTCTTTTTATTATTAAAAATTTGAAAACTTACAGAAATTTTTTAAAATTCATTAACATAATAAATTTTAAAAACAATTTAAACAATTTTCATGAAACTTACATTGAATTTATACAAAAACGTTCAATTGTTCAGTACATTTATGAACAAAATTCCATCCAAGTTGCTTTTTAGTCTTCCTTTAAAACCTGATACATTTGACTGAATTTCGTGAATTTTTTTTTAAACTTTCTTATAGATTCCTTATTTAAAATACAGTTTCAGAAAGAAACATAATATAATAAAATTATTCCAATGATTCTTATACAAAGTGCATTATGTATCAGAAAAATATTTTAATCACAACTTAACAAAAGAATAAAATTTGACTTGGTTGTAATTTTCAGATTACATTTTTATATTTTTAGCTCAGTTCAAATACTACAAGGGAAAAGCAATGGTTAACCAAATACTTTAAGGGAAGAATTTCAATCCAGAAATGAATATAGTATATTTAAAAAATATATTAGTACTGAGTTATCTCAGCTTTTAGTTCAGCCTTAGTTCTAATTTTTTTCAAAGACTATCAATAACACTTTAAACTTCAATTGCCCTTTTTCCACACAAAGCATCCGGAATTGATTGTCAATATTTGTCAATCCGGTCAATATTTGGGATAAACCTTTACGTTTTTAGAATTTACATATAAACTACTGTGTAATAAAGGAAGACCAAATTTTCAAGTTAAAATTACAGGGGTTTATAGAATTTTAATTATTTTTTTTCCTTTTTAAGTTGCTGGCACTGTCCTTGATATCTGTGTGAAATTTGATGTCAAAATATTCATTACTGTTTGAGTTACGCTTGGCTTTTGAGACGCTAAAACTGATTCCGGCGATTTTTGAAATGTCTGAATTCATTGAGCAAAGAACTTGCATTCAATTTTTTTGTTTGAAGGCAGAAGCCATACGGTGAGCATTCCTATATCGGAAAGAAATGTTTAGAAGTGGTATAAATAGTTCAAAGAAGGCAGAGAACGCATTGAAAACGAATTATAAAAGCCCTCTGGTCGACCACCGAACTCAACCGACGAATTTCGCGTCCAAAATTAAAGATTCGGTGCTTGCGAACCGTAGGTTTACAATTAGAGACCTTGCTGATGACATTAGAATTTCAAAAGGATCGGTCCATTCCACTTTAGTCCTCAAACGTCAAATTTCGATTGGTACCGAAAACACTGAATTCGCCAGCTCACACTGCATTGATTCTTCATGACATTTTCGCCCAAAAATGAAACCCATATCATTCTACAACCCCCGTATTCACACCGTGTGACTACATAATATTCTACATAATCTACATAATGTGCTCATCCGCCATAAATAGTGGCAAGAAGTGCAACTAGAATGCAGGAGGGCTGAGATTGGAACCGCTGGTGACACTGTTGTAGCCACTGCTCTCAAGAACGAGGAGACTCACTAGAAACTGTTCTTTTGTCAGCTTGCTTGTTGTGAGTTTTTCGGGGTTTCACCCATATACAGTCAAATGGGGTAATTACCTATAAGGCCTAAATTTGAAGAATAAATAGTTTTTGAAAAAAATAGCAATGTGTCTTACTTTTAGGCACAGTAGTATAAAAACATTCAATTACACTTTATTCCACACCAAGCAGTGCTGCAACAGAGTCGGGAGACATCAAGATATTTTTGATAAACGTTTACTTTTTAAAATATGCATATGTATATAACACGTCAGTTACACTTTTTTCACACCAAGCAATGTTGCAGCAAATTTAGGAAACTTGAAGCATTTTATTCAAAGTCTGTTCATCTACCCGAGCAGCACTTGTAACAATGGAGACCCATCGTCAGGGGGACAGACTTCTGGATCCTTAACTTTTGACAAATGTCTCGTAAAATGCTGCTGAAGATTTTTAACAGTAGTCACTTTTCGCAAACATATCATGCATGCGAAAGAACCAAAACTATCTGGAGCTGCTTTAGGTATGACTTCACAACTTTTTTCATCATCTGATGACCATTTCATACCACTTTCATCAATTGAATTTATTCGCTTGTGGACTGATGGATGAGAAGTTTTGAAATGTCTGTTACACTCCTCATGGTTGGCGAACGTCTTTAGACAGAAATGGCAGAGATATTTAATTCTGTGGTTAATCAAGTGACTTCTTAGATCAGCAATGGATTTAAAGCTTTTTTTACAAAAATTACATGAAAAGGAAAGCTGTTCTTGAGTAGGTTTTGATGGATTTGGTATTGCAATGTTAGGCATTGAGCTCCTACCAAGTTTAGGTGTTACATATTCAGGATGCTTCCATTTAATATGACATTTCATACCTACTATCGAAACAAAAGTACAAGCACAATACATACACTTAATATATTCACGCTTTTGCCTAAGATCGGAATGTGTATTTATAGGTGATAAGGGCATTCCATTTATTTTAAGTAATGATGATGTTTTAAGATTTCTTTCGGATGCAACTGAAATGATGTAGGTGAAAATTTAGAATTATTGTCAATTAATTCTGACAACCGATGAAGATTAGGTTGCACATCGTAAATACTTGTAGGTGTTGGTTCTAATACTTTGGCTGTTGCGTTTGCTAAATTAAACGCTTCAGGAAATGGATATGAAGGTTCTACTTGGGGTGGTAAAGCAACATATAAATTTGCTACACTTTCGGTTGAAACTGTTCCATTTGCCCTAAATTCAGAATTCTTTCACCTGCAAATAAACAGCTATGTTAGCAGCATTGCAATGCAAATCTAAAGGCTCTTTCAACAGAAACAGACTGATTGTCAGTACAAGAATTGAATCACCGTGGTATTTCAGAAGTATGTGGCATAGGTTTTCTTTAGATAATAATAGACATCACCTTCAAAACATATAGTGATGTCTATTATTATCGCAAAAAAAAAGCTGTTTTAAAAGAAGGGTGTTAGCGAAGAACGTGTTCATCTTTATGATTCCGTCAGTTTTATTAATTTTTGAAATTATTTTACTGTACAATTCTGCACTGCACCACTCATAAGCATTTAAAAATATGTAGAATACATATAAAATATTCAGATGTATACGCAATAAAAAAAAAAAAAATGTCGCAAGTTTAGTTTTGTTATGATGTGGTTTATTAAATTAAAAGATTGAAATCAAATTTTAAAATTAGTTAATGTAATTTTACATAACTAAATGGTTCATTTTGCGTTCACTGTTTTGGAACATGAAATTCAAAATTATTTTTATAATTGTTGAAATTTCATAAGAATTTTGTTAATGCTGTTCAATGATTATCAAAGGCCAGTCTATGAAGATTCAATGGTTATTTATGGAGGGTGCGTCAGTGCAAGATTTGTGTAATGACCGAAAAGAAAGGAAAATCTAGAGAATATTATTTGGTGAAATGTAGACAATATTTCGAAATAAAATATTCGACACTAATAAATTGAATTAGTATAAAATTATTAAAAAAATAACATTTCAGCTATTTTATTTTTGCTAAAATCGCAGTTTATGTATAAATTATTCCTAAATATTTGAAAACTCCTTTTTATAATTTCTTGTTGATACAATTTTTATGAGTTGAACAAATAGAATTAAGTTATGAAGGAGAATGCATCTTTAAAAGAAAAACTGTAGGTTATAATTTTAACCAACAGTTAAATAATACTTAACACATATGTAAAAGTATAACCATACTTATTGATGTGTGTACATAAATAGAACGCTTGATCAAATGCAAAATTTGATGGGCAAATTAAGATTTTGAGTGAAAATTTCAATAAGTAAAAGAGTCGCGTAACTTCCTTCATTTAAAGAAAATAAAAAATAAATTATTTATTTTTTAAAATTTTCAAAAAATTAAAAAAATAAATAAATTACTTTACTAAAAATATTTTTATAAAATGTATCTTTTACAGAACACTAGCAGAACGTTGTCCTGTCAAAAAAAATGCCTTGTAGAAAATTACATATCGAATATATTCTCCATGTTCTAGTATATGTGTAAAATAATTTTCATGGATATCGTTTGAACGGTATATAAGATGAAAAGCTGCAACACCATCTGGTGGCATGTAACAAAGTGGACAGCGCGAACTTATTTTCCATACTCGAATATATAGTATTACCAATTTTCATAGTATTGAACGGTATAGAAGTGGAAATATGCAGCACCATCTGATGACGGCTTTCAACAAAGGGGATAGCATAAAAAAATTCTACATGTTTTGTCACACACACACACACACACACTTCATCAAAATCAATCAAGCCGCTTATAAGAAGTTCAGTGACAAACACATGTACAGAATAATTATATATAAAGACATATTTAATAATAATTCCACAATTTTATTTTTCTTCAACTAAAATTACACTACAAATGGTTAAAATTGTTAAAATAATTATGTAAAAATTAAATTATACATATCTAAACTGATAAGCATTCAAATCGCATCTATATAGAAAGCAATACTCTTATGTAAAATTAGCTAGCAGTCGTAAGAACATATTCTAAGCATTCTGTAATAATAGGTTATATACTATTGTGTCCTAAAAGTAAGACCAGTTTTCAATTTAAATTTCCAGGGCTTATGGAATTTCAATTTTTTTTTTTTTTAGGTTGCTGACACTGTCCTTGACATCTGTGTGAGATTTTTGAGTCAAAATATTCATTAGTGTTTGAGTTACACTTGGCTTTGTGAGACGCTAAAACTGATTCCGGACGATTTTTGAAATGTTAATTAATTGAGCAAGAACTTGCGTTAAATTTTGTTTTCGAAGTGTATAGAATATTGTAGAACCCATTCGGGAGCATTTTTATATCGGAAAGAAATGTTTACAAGTGGTATAAACAGTTCAAAAGAAGGCAAAGAATGTGTTGAAGATGAAGAGCCCTCTAGTCGACCAGCAACCTCAATCGGCGAAGCTCACGTCTTTAGTTTTAGTATCTCACAAAACCAAGCGTAACTCAAGTACTAATGAATATTTTGACGTAAAAATTTCCCACATAGGTCAAGGGCAGTGCTAACAACCTCAAAAAAAGAGGAAAAAATTGAAATACCGTATGGCCAGGAAATTTTAATTGAAAATTGATCTTACTATTTAGACACAGTAGTACTAGATTTTTAGTTGAATAAATGAAAAAATATTTACAGATTTATATTCAATGAAAAATATTTTAGACAGATTCAATAAACGTTAAAACATAATTTACATATAAATGAAAGTATTATTTTTCAAGTAATAGGTTAATATTAGATAGAAAATTTGAAACAAATATTATTTTTAAAATGAAATGGGAAGTTTTTAAAAGAAAAAAAAAATTTAAAAAATTTAAGTATAATTAAATTTTTAATGAATTGGTAAAAATTGTAATAATATTAGGAAAAAACTAAATTGATTTAGACGGAATAAAATTATAAAATAATTTAACAAATCAAGAAAAATAAAAATCCTTTGCTGTAATAATTCTTTACAAGAGAAATAGTCCTGCGAAAAAGTTTTAAAAAAAAAAAAAAGTTAGATATTAAAAAAAAAAAAAAAAAAAATATCCTTTTGCTGAAATAATTATCTGTAAATAAAATAAATTTGTGAAGAGAAATAATAAATTATTTGTACAAATAGAATAAAAAAAACCGATAATAAAAAAAAAATAGAAAGAATATTTATTTAAAAATTTATATTATGTAGATAATTTAATTCCTTTATCAAAAAATTAATTTTGTAAAATAAAAATTTGTATGAAATTATTTAAAAATAAATTCCTTTATCAAACAATAACTTTTTGTAATTAATAAAAAGCAAAAATGAAAAAATTTTTAAACTTAAGTTTAAATAAATGTTTCTAAAAAGAAATAAAACTAAAAAAAATAAATAAATTTCTTTACCTAATAAATTTTGTAAAAATATTAAAAATATAGGAATTAAAAATTCTTTGTTGATATAAGTATCTTTAAAAGAAATAAATTTGCGAAAAAGAAAAATAAATTTTGTATACAATTGGGATAAAAAAAAATCATTTGTACAATAAAAGAAATTTTTTATAAAAATAAAATTAAACTCCTTTACCAAATTCATTTTGTAAAATAATTTAATTAAAATGCGTCTAAAAAAACTCTTATATTTAGTATTCAAATGTTGCCACCGGAAAAAAAGTCACTTCGTCAAAATTCTCCCCGGAACCTCAACACTACCCATTGCTACGTCCCTTCCGGTTGCGCGCGCTTCTCTTGTGACGTCACTTGCGTAGAGGCGACAGCGGAAACTAATAACATTGCGTAAAACAGGGATGATAAAACTTTTTCGGTCGCGGGCCAAATAAAAAAAAGTTTGGCGAGCCAAGATACATTTTTCTAAAATTTTAAAAACAATATACAAGTAGTACAATTTAAATATGTTAATGAGATGAATAAAATTGCGATTTCATTTCTAAAAGTTCCTTATATTGAGGTTCGAAGTGAGATGTACTGATTCTAAGGAACGAGGCTAAATGCTCATCTGTCAGTCTACTTCTGAAATAACTAAAAAAATATTTCCAGGCCATCATTAAAAGCATGGCACTCACTCTGAATCAATTTTTACATTTTTAGTGGGGTTGAAATATTTTACGAATAACCTAAACAAGCACTAGCTACGCTATACTTTTAATAATTTTACCACTATGCACAATGATGCTATATGTTCGCAATCTTTCCATACGCAATCAATACTATTAGAACTCGCGGCAAAAAAAAAAGCCGCTGGCTGGAGCTTAAATGCGCAGTCTGCCACATGCGAGGTCTAATTCACCTATATTGGACTATAGAGATAACGCTTGTTGGGGCCAATCTACAGCTATAACTAACGAAGAATTTCCATTTTTAACACTTTAACGATTGAAAGCTGTCTGTGATGGCTATTTCCGTCGATTTATGTTTTGTAGAATAAAAATAGAGAAAGTGAAAAGATCATCAGTCCTTGGAAGAAAATATAATATTTAAACAAAGTAGAAAAGGAGATGGATATATAATATATAAATATTTCTTTCTTTTAATTTGCCTCTGACCAGCAAATTGAAATTCTATCCGCGGGCCGGATAGAACATTCCGGCGGCATAAAATGACAAAAAAATGAATTTTGTCAAATTTTTTAAAGTGTAAAACCTTTTCTATCCTTTGCACTCTTTTTAAATAAATAACATGCATAATAAATATATAACTTGCATAATTTATAGATAAATATTTATATTTTTTAAAATTATATACAGTATAACCTCTTTAAGTCGAACCTCGATAAATCTAAAACCTCCACAACTCGAAAAATTTTTTTGTTCCTTCCCTTCGAACCCCAAAACCTCCATTACTCGAAATTTCAACCCTCTATAAATCGAAATAATGAGTCAATCCCCACAAGCCATTTTGGTATATATTTTCCCTCCATAACTCGAAAAAAAAAAAAAATTGGTCCTCTGTATATCGAACATTAGCAATGTTTGATTTTACAACCTTTTATACAACTTGTACAACTCGATCCTTTGAAACTGATTACCTCTATAGCTCGAAGAAAATAAGTTACCGACTTTAAGGATTTGCCGACAATGCACGTCGTTGTTTCTTAGAAAACAATGTATGAGCATATAGTAAATAGAATAACCAATTCTATGAAATAGCAACTCGGAAGAAATAGAATTTTCTGCTCTTTATAGCTTAGATAATGCTATAGATAGAGAACGATCGAATTGTCTAGAGCAAAAAAAAAAATAAATAAATAAATAATAACTGACTTTTTTAATCCATAATATTTTTTAATTTTCAGGTTGTTTCGGAATTATTTTGATTTTTTATTGTAGTACATAATATAACTTAAGTTGCAAATAAATATGTCTATTACCTCTGTCAGTTGAATTTTTATTTATTTTACCTCTCAAACTCAAAATAAGTTAGAAAGAATTCAAACCTCTACAAGTGGAATATTACTTTACAAAATCCACGTAAGTCGAAAACTCCATAACTCGAATTATTTGGCGTCTCCCTTGAAGTTCGACTTACAGAGGCTCTACTGTAATAATTTAAATTTATTTTTGTGGAAAACTGCTAGTGAATTTTATAATTGAGAATTATGCATTATATGATTATAATAAAAGAATAAATAAGAAAAAAAAAAACATTTTAAACTTACCCTCTTTTTTATTTCTTGTCGTCGCTTGGGCACTTTGTTTTTATTCATTTAGACAGCACTGCAAAAAAAAAAAGTCATTTAAATAACATCGTGAATATTCCTAGAACATTACTTAATAAAAAAATATAAGTCTGTATAAATATGTGGTTAAATAATATAGCTAAGTTTCAATTCATTAGAAAATAATCAACAAAATAATTCAAAATTTAATTTTCCTATTTAAATAATTTAAATTAAAATTTGTTGGTACAAGCTTTTTAATATCACAGATCAAAAACATTTTATGTATTATATTGACAAACATGTATTAAAATTTAAACGAAAAAAATTGAATATTTGATAATAACACAAATAAATAAATACAAAACTAATTTTAAAATATTACAAAAAAATATATTAATAAAAATAGTATAATTTAATCCTTTAGTCTGAAATTGATATAAAGAGAATTTTTATTTTGAATAGTTATAAAATAAAAACATGAAACAGAATTAATTATTTTTTTTTAAGAATTAATGACGATTTATAATCACTTTTCCAGAAAAAAATTATTTACCACTAAGTTTTAAAAATATTATATAAATGCAAAAAATGCCATATCCAATGTAAATAAATCTATTAATAAATTATAGTTAATTTTTATATCCAATTAATATTTTAAAAAAAAAACACTGAAACAGAAACAAAACCAAAAGATAATTAAATGAAAGCATTAAATTTTTTGTAAATTATATATTATGAAGAAATAATTTATAGGTCAATTTATCGCATAAATTAAGAACGCTTTAAGTAAGTACCACTTTTTTCAGTAAACCTGTAAAGCAAGTATGCATATATATAGTATACAAGTTACCTCCATAGAAGTAATAGTTCCATTCATAATATTACTTGTTCAAGACTTGCATTCAATTGGGATTTTTTTAATGCAGCTGGCAAACACTTACAGTTGTCTTGATGCCTTAAGGCAAGCGCCGCACCGACATTACTCACTTTGCATACCCATGAGATGCGTGTAGCTTGAAGATGAGCGGACGCGGAGAACACTACCCTCGCAACGCTCTTCGATCCTGTTAGACCGGGACCTACGGTTTAAAGTGGATTCCGAACCTCTACAAACATCCATGGCACCGCCGGCACTCGAACCCGAAAACTGTGCGAATTGGGAGTAGACTATGCTACAAAAGCTTTATATTAAATGTAAGAATATCCTGAATTAGTGAGGCATGCGATCAAACCTAAACTTTTTTTCAATAAGCTACTACTGTGTCCAAAAAGTAAGACACATTTACAATTTAAAATTCCCTGGGCTTATGGAATTTCAATTTTGTTTCTTTTTTTAGGTTGCTGGCAATGTCCTTGACATCTGTGTGAAATTTGATGTAAAAATATTCATTAGAGTTCTTCTTTGCGAGACGCTAAAACTGATTCCGGCGATTTTTGAAATGTCTGAATTCATTGAGCAAAGAACTTGCATTCATATTTGTTTGCGGAAACGTATAGAATGTTGCAGAAGGCATTCGGGGAGCATTCCTAGATCGGAAAGAAATGTTTAGAAGTGGTATAAACAGTTCAAAGAAGGCAAAGAAACGCGTTGAAGACAAAGAGCCCTCTGGTCGACCATTAACTTCGACCGACGAAGCTCACGTCCAAAAAAAATTAAAGATTAAAAGATTGGTTGCCCGTTAATTTACAATTAGATACCTTGCTGATGACGTTGGAATTTCAAAAGGATCGGCCCATTCCATTTTGAGCCTCAAACACGTCTAAACTCGATTGGTACCGAAAACACTGAATGCGCCAGCTCACATTGCATCGATTCTTCGTGACTTTTTCGCCCAAAAGAAATCCATATCGTTCCACAACTATATCGTTCGGAAAAAACACACCCTCGAAAGAAAATGATTAAAAAATTTTAAATTCGTACGTTCCATTTTTTTTCAAAGCGAAGAAATTTGTTTTATGACATTTCATTCATTATATATATCAACAAGAATTTTGTGACTCTACAAAATAAGGAAAACAACTGTGATATCAGGTTTGGTTTCGTTTATCGCTATACAGTCATCTTGTGCACACGAAGGATAAACAGACCAGGAGTTTCAAGTTGGAAACAGTTTAAAGTTGTTTCCGAACCACTCAAACATCCATGCCACCGCCAGGATTCGAACCTGAAACCCGTAGTAACAAAGGACAGAGCGCCAGCCATTCGGCCTTCAGGCGGCGGCTAGATGTCAGAGCTATCGGAGATTAAATGATTTTGCTTTTGTATATGGCATGCATCTGCAGCATTTTCATCCCAATTGCTTTTTTTTTTTTTTAATTTTAAAGCAATAATTCTACATTTTCTTCTTTTGTGTTTCGGAATATTTGAAGAAGCGCTTGTAATAATTTTTCTGAGAAAGTACCAACATCTTTTCCTCATATATATATATTCAATACATTTCAAGGATTGATTTAAATTGTCATCAAGAAATTAAGTATTCAGAAATAATTCTGGATGTTTGAAGTGGTTCGAATCCACTTTAAACTGTAGGTCCCCGTCTAACAGGATCGTAGTGCGTTGAGGGGGTAATAATACTCGCTTCCGTATCTAACTTCAAGCTACACGTGCCCTCCTGGTAGTGCTAAATGAGTAACATCGGTGCAGCAATTGCTCATGGCATAAAGATAACTATTATAAGTACTTGTACTACATTAGAAAAACTATGATACCTATCATATACGTATATCGGCCTCATAATTGACAAAAAAAAAAAAATCAGAAAAACAAATATATTAAAAACAAATGTTACAGCAAACTATAAGTCATCTGCATCAGTTAACATTCCAAATTATCACTCCAAAACAAAATTTTACTCTTCAAACAAAAGCTTCATAGCATCCATGCCTGTGCATTATCCTAGAAATAGGAATTAAATACTAATAATAATAGGATTCTAAAAATCATCATAGGGTCTCCTTGGTATATTTGAAATTCCTATAAATATATTGACCTCAGAATTGATCCATTGGAACATACTGAAAAACTATTGATGTTGATTGAACATACTGGAAACCAAAACATGGTTCTTTGGCAAAATATCGCATTTTCTTCAAAGTACTCTCCATTTAGCTTATTCCGATACTATATATATCATAACAAAAACATCCAAATATCTTACTAAAAAGAATTTTGTAAAAAAAATAAAGAAAGTTTTTTTTTTTTGTACGTGGTAACTTTTTAGTTTTAAGTTATCAAGTTAAGCCTATAATCGTAATAGAGCGAACAGATCTTAAAATTTCACCTAAAAAACTTCTATTGGAAGAAAATCGTTAAAATAGTATTAAATAAAAGTCCCAGGAGCAGTTCAAGCACCTGTTTAATAACATTCGTCTTGAAATCAGTTTTTAAAAATATTTAAAAAATTTTTTTTTCAATTCCTACTTTTTTTTTTTTTCACTATAATGCAAAAAGTCCTTTATAAGTAATTTTTATTCCGTAAGTTAGAAAAATTCTCTCTCACACACTTTCCATCGCTCTCACTCATTTATTCACATGTTTCATTTTCCATTTTGATCCCTCCTTAACTCAGACTAGAACCCAGAACGAAAAAAGAATCTGAAAAAGACATTTTTTTTTCCAGCGATCTACACGCTTCGCCACTGACGGTACTTATTTCTAAATTTATATCCTGCTAAACACCTTACAGAAGAGAAATTTTTTCTAAAATTAATTAATTAAATTTAATTACTGAATTAATATTTGAAAGGACTGTATTAACATCCAGTGACATCCATTACAAGTTCAAAAAAATGTATTTGAACTTGAGTGGATGAATAAAAATATTTTATGAACGATTGAAAATTTGAACAAGATATATATATATAGGGAGAGTGTGAACTAATAGTAGGAATTGAAAAATCGTGGGTTGGTAGCAATTACAACATACATTCATTCAATACACAACTAGAAATTAATATTAGAAATCATCTTACTGCATCGAATACAGACGATCAAACAGCAAGCGTCCCAGGTTCTCAGCAACGATGTGTGGATATCTCTCCACAGCTGGTAAACTTCAAAATTGGCGTCATATTCCAGTAGCCAACTGGTAGGATGCAAGATAGCCAATCGGGTTACGGTTATGGAAAGAAATTATTTTCTGGCGGGGTAGAAGTGATCTTCTAACTGTGACAGAGATTATTAGTAGACATATTTAATTATTAATATATTCTTTATAATTTTCTGTGACATATAACCACTTTTCAGGCAACTTTTTGATTACATCTTGGAGGAACCTTTTTTGATTTTGCAGCAAAATGCCCATTTAGAGAATTATCGATCTCCTGTTTATTATGCGGCTTGGTGGCCAAGTGGTTAGCGCTCTAGCCTTCAGGTTCGAATCCTGGCGTTGGCATGGTTATATGTCAGTGGTTCGTAATCCATTTTAAACTGTAGGTCCCGGTCCGTTTAAAGTGGATTCTCGTGTGCAGAAGATGACAGTAGAGCGACAAACCAAAATAAACCAAACTTGTTTATTACTGAAATTTTTGCCTTCTAAGAAAATATTAGGACCTGAATGGCGGAGTGGCTAGCGCTCTGGCGATCGGTACCACAGGTATCGAGTTTGAGGCCCGGGGATCCCATGGATGTTTGTAGTGGTTCGAATCCACTTTAAACCGTAGGTTCCCGGTCTAACAAGATCGTAGATCTAACAGGATCGTAGTGTTACTACGCGTCCGGTAAAAGTGGCCGATTTCCTTGGTAATAAAGACAGATCTATCCTTTTTATATGCGCCAACACATTCTTCATTTTTTTTTCCAATAATTCGGTATCAATTAAATTTTGCAAAGCTGCGGGTTTCAAGAGTTTGAAATTGGAAACATTTTCATTCATTCCATGGAATCGTGATCTCAGTTTATAAAAGAGATGTCCAATACACGATAAAATGCGTTAATTTTAAACAAGCTTTCGGGATCTTGAAGACGTTCATCTTTGCAAATTTCGTTAACATGATATTTCAACTACCTCTGATGTGTTCCAGGAAATTCGAGGTTAGTAGACCATTTTGCTGCCTTACTATTTGCTTTCGTTTTTAAATCTCCAATCTTTTAAAATCTGCTTCAAGAGGCGCGCGCCTCGTGAGTTCGCAGAAAATAATTGAATTATTCTGCGAACTCATAACTGTAATCTCATAAATAAAACGGACAATATCTGTCGCATATTCGCAAGAATATTATTTGGAAATCAAAGTTAATTTTTTTTTCTCATAATTGCGGCAGTTAATTTTTGAATAGATGGATGCACTCGAAATGCATTTTTTTAATACATTGGTCTTCTCTACTTTGATCATTACAAAATAAATATATTTTGTAAAAGTGTGATAAACATCACGAGCCGGAAAAATATTCAATCGGGCCGCGGGTTGGCAACCCTGTTCTAAAGCCTAAATATTGATGGTTCACATTTTTAATTAAATATTTGAAAAATTAAATAATAATTATGTACAACTTCTACGTTTTTCGTTATTTATTTCTGGGAGGACGGATGTTGTAAATATTTTTAATTATCTAAACTATGTAAATTGATAATACATAAAAGTGTATATGGTTTATCTATACTTATGTTACAAAAGAAATAAAATTTCGAAATGTAAAATATGTGTTGTTAATTAGAAATTATTAGAGTTGGTTAAAGAGGAAGAATACATCGCAGTCAAACTCATTAGTAATACAAATATAAAAATAATCAACAAGGAAGTTAAAAGTTGGCTTTTGCATAATTTTTTTTTATCAATTATTACTTTTAAAATATATGGGTATTGTTTTGGGGAGAGTGGGTCAGTTTTGTCTTCCAACGTTTCTTATTGGTTTATTTAAATTTCTTTCACGTGCTTTTTTTTTTTATTAAATTTCTCACGTGCTTTTTTAATTAGTAAATTTCTTTCCCCATGCTTTTTTATATAATCCTTTGAAATTATATACTTTTTAATTTTCAATTTGATCTGGGTTTTTTCCAGTTTTGAACTATAACTGATGAGCATAATCTATTTCCTGAATATGATTTATTGATACTATTTCTGTCTTTGTTTGTTTGTTTAAGATTGTTGTGATAGCGTTTTTGTTCTTGCATTTAATTCTAAATTTTATAGGTAACCTGTATATCTGCCCAGCAGATTAAAAAAATTTTTAAAACTGTTTTCATAAAACGAAACTTAAAATGGGTATAAAGTTGGGTTTTTTTACAGATGCGGTACTACTAATTGCTTATATATGAAATCATATACAATGTGATTATAATTAAAGTCTCACTTTCAAAATGCTGTAAAAAAAAGAACCACTCTTCACAATGAAATCAAATTTGAACTGAAGATATTTGAAGAAGACGGAAACGGTATGGCATCAAAAAAAGTCCCCCAAAAAAAAAACTTCCACCGATTTTTTTCCCATCCTATCTGGTATGACCTTGTCGTGGTGGATGGGGTTTCCACTAACAGTGTCACAACTATTGAATGACTTGGAAGTCATTTTTTCCGCATAAAAAACCGAAACAATTAAGCATATTGAACACTACAATTGGTTTAATGTGCAACTCATACCAAATACGTTGTCACTTCGATTCAAAATATGATTGGCAGCCGAATTCACTTTCTTTTATGTCGCTTACAGCGACATCTATTAATACACTTTGGAACTGTTTTGATTCCGTACCGTTACCCCCTTCTTCAAGTACCTCCAGTTCAAATTTGAAATTGTGACTAATGGTTCTTTTTTTTACAACATTTTGAACTTGGGATTTTAATTATCACCCTGCATTGTTATGATATGATATATCTTAGAAAATGTTTCTGAATTTTAATTTCAATGAATAATTTTCCGGCAACAGAACTTATTAAAATGAAATATATTTCGTTAATTATTGAAAAAGGGTATTGCTGAATGTTATTTAATAGTTTTCAAAAGAAATATTTGATATTTTAATCTTTACACATCTTAATAGACACAAGACGAACCATCAACCTTTTCACCGAAGACAAAAATATGTTTTTAAATCCACTTTTCAAAAAACTTTTTTCGATAGTTTCATTTTTAAAATAACGATAATAACATTTTTAGTCAAGAACTTATTTACAAGGATAATATTATAAGGATTAATAGAATATTATTTATTTATATAATATTTATTAATTACATATAATATTTATGGGCCTGAATGGCCGAGTGTCCAGCGCTCTGGCTCCCGGTGCCACAGGTTTCGGGCTCGAGTCCCGGCGGTGCTATGGATGTTTGTAGTGATACGGAATCCTCTTTAAATAGTAGGTCCCGTTCTAACATGATCGTAAAGCTTTGTGAGTATGCGGGTTTGAGGTATTGTTACTCCGCGTCCGCAACTTATCGTCAAGCTACAAACACCTCCTGGGTAGTGCTAAGTGAGTAACGTCAGTGCAGCGCTTGCCTTAATTAATCGAAGACAATTGTCTAAGTGTTTGCCAGTTGCTAGCATTTAGCATAAAAATTACACTATTTATTTATAGGAATTATTTTTCTTTAAGCTTTACAACTTTAGATGACAAAATTCAAAGTCTATACTGTGAAGTTTTTAGTTGAACTAGTATTTAATTTGTTTTTCAAGGGGTTGATTTTTCTAAAGGTCATAATACGGCTTAGCACTTAAAGATAACAACTGCATCAAAAAAAAAATTTAGGTATACAATAGGAAGGGATTTTTTTATTTATTGCTACTATAGCACAAAACAAAATATGCAGTTTATTAATATGCAAAATATACAGTTTAAAATTGACACCATTTTTCAATAACAAATCTTAAAAATTTTGTTACACTGGTAAGTTATTTTTTTAAAATAGATTGCACATGCTGAACTGTAAATCTCGATTTTTTTCGCAGTTTTGCTATTATTTTTTAAATTGAAAATAGCTGCACCCACAAATATGTACCACCAAACGGAGATAAAATTCGTCTAATTTCACAGAGCACATTGAAGCCGGCTTACAAATGAATGCAGACATTTGGAATATCTCTCCTCTATATTTTCAGGTTTCGGGTCCCGGCGGTGCCATGGATGTTTGTAGTGGTTCGGAATCCACTTTAAGCTGCAGGTCCCAGTCTGTCTAGCCTAAAGTGTCCGTAGAGCGATAAACCAAACCCCATATTTGCAATGCAAAAATTCGTGTAAGCAAACTAATTGAGAGAACAAGTTGAAACTTGTCATACGCACTAATGACACGTACACCCAGGCAGGAAACAAATTTTTGCTGACTGGAGCGCCATCTCTGTGTGATCCCGAGAACTTTTCACCTTATCCTCGTATAATGACAGCAGCAAATATGTCATAAGTAAGTCAAAAAACTATATAAAAGTCAAAGTCAAAAACAAGTCATTAAAAAGCAGCAAATTCACGCTATCAAGTTATTCAGTTATTAATGCCAAAGAATATTTTAGGAGCTACTAAAACGGATTCAGCCTCTTAATTTTATAATTATTTTTTACGCTTAAAATCATCATTTACTCCTTTTAGCACACAACAACCCATCTTAGCAGTTTGTATCTAACAATACATATGAAAGGTTATTATAATTAAAGTCATAGTTTTAAAATGCTGTAAAAAACACTCGTTACAACGAGTTCAAATTTAAACTGAAGATACTTGAAGGGGGAAACGGTACGGCATCAAAAAGTTCCAAAGTTTATTAATAGATGGCGCTGTAAGCGGCATAAAGAGAGTGAATTCGGCTGATGACAACGTATTTGATGCGAGTTCCACATTAAACTAACTGTAATGTACAATGTGCTTGAGTGTTTTGACGGAAAAAAATGACTTCCTAGTCCTTCAACAGTTATGACACTGTTAGTAAAAAATCTACCACGGCAAGGTCCTATCACATTGAAATAAAAATCGGTAGAATTTTTCCCATTTCAATGCCATACAGTTTCCCCCTTCCTCAAGTATCATCATAATGAGTTCAAATTTGAACTAAAGAGTGGTTATTTTGTTACAGCATTTTGAATGGGGGACATTATATATATATATAGGGTGATTATAATTATACACGATCCAGTTACCCAGTTACATTAATGTGACCACCTGTCAAAAGCCAGAATATACACTCTTGTACATTCTGGATTTAAGTGGAATGTGGTATTTAAGTGGTAATTAAAGTGGAATTCTTTCGATACAGTCTATTGCAATGTGCTGCCACGTGCCTTTTATGTTGGGTTATTTGACGTTGACGCCGAAAGTAGGTGGTGGTCACATTAATGTGACTGGACTGTGCATTTAAAAATCAATTTGTAGTTCAATTAAAATTAGAATTTAGTTATTTCAATTATTTTATTGTGCATTTCATTATGTGTATACTCTAATTTTTTAATTCTTTTCATTTAAATCCAAAACAGCTCTAAGTTTTGTAAATTATATCTTAATTTATTACATAATAAATTGATTAAAGTCATTAGTAGTTGGCTTTACAATTACGTAAAAGAGAATTGTTGATTTAATTTTGAATATATTCAAACATTACTGAGTGTCTATGTTATATTGAAGGTTATGATTTTAATACAGTTTTTTTTTTACGAGATAAAATATTTATAAAATAACGGAATAATTTTAATTCCAGATTTTAGATCCAGCTTACACATGTATAAACCACTTTCAATATTCATCTGTTTAAATATAAAGTTATTACGATTTTTTAAATAGAATTTGACGAAATATTTTGTAATTATTAATTTCTCTAATTAACAAACAATTGTTTGAAAAATAAAAGATATTCAAAATAAAAATACCTATTTAAACAAAAATAAAAGTTTGTGATAGCAAGAAATGTATAACATCTAATTACATTAGCAAAAAAATATTTATGATTTTGCATAGTTTTTTTTTTATTGTAAAACGTATTTGTTTTTTGTTGTTGTACGTTTCAAGTAGGTGGGGGTCACAGTAATGTGTATCGTATATTGTGATGCTCGTTCATTTTTTTAAATCGTTTAATGTGACATACAACTATTTTGGTGTCACTTTCACTTTAGTATCGACTCGATTATTGCACATTGATAGTCATACTAGAAAAATCATGACACACATAGAAATTCACTTATTGCTACAGTAGGAAAACAAATTTATTTTGTCAAGAAATAGATATTTACATAAGATCGATTTTCATCAGGTACAACCATTTAAAAATGATATTACAAATTTCACATTTTCTATGTATAGCAAATTAATATTTACCATACATAGAAAATAAAATATACTACGCAATATTGCTATACTATGTTAAGGGAATAATAGCTCAAAAAAATAAAAGTAAAGTAAAAACATTTATATTTAGTAAAAGTCTATTTTAGCAATATTAAAGAAAAATAACATTTTTAAAAATTTCCATAGACTCTAATCAGATTTATAGAAGATTTTTTTATTTATTTCTTGATTAAAAACTGAATTGGAATGTAAATGTTTTTAAGCTTTTATTTCATTATTATTATTATTTTTTATATACACAGAAAAACACAACATAAAAATTGTCATAACAAAAGAGGGAAAAAAAATCCATCCATTTAAATCCGTTTTTTTAATTTAAAATTTTTAAAATTTTTTTTAAAAATATAATTTATTTTATTTCTTATTATTTTTAAAAATTATTTATTTTATTTTCTTCTCATTACTATGGGTTTGTAAACAAAACCCTGAAATAGCACAATAGCCTTCTTTAGCATAATAAAATTTAAAAGCAATTTAGACAATTTTCATGAAACTGCAGGGAATTTTTGCAAATTGTCAAAATTGTATAAATATGTATATTTTAAAAAATTTCACTTTTTCCACATCAAGTAATGCTGCAGCAAAGTCGGGGAACTTTTCGGATAAAACTAAACTTTTTAAAATGTACATATGTAACAGGTGGGCTGAAATGTTCTGGCACATAGAGCTACTAGTATTAAATCCATATGGTTTTTAGTCAGCCCTAACCTTCAAAAGGCAGGTGTATAAATTTGACAGATGTTGCACTATTAGTATGCGAGTTATAGAACAAGTTCCTTTGCTATCTTTAGGGTCTCAGCTATCTCAATCAACTTCACTTTACCGTTATCAGAAATTATTCTGTGGACTCGTAATGTTTTCGTCGGAAACAGCGTCTTCGGGGCGTCCACCGTCTTCGGTGCTCATTTCGAGTCGTTTAAATTTAGCAAACCACTTCTCTACGGTTGATTTTCCTGGTGCAAAGTTCGAATACTGTTTATCGAGCCAAGCCTTGGCTTCAATAGTATTTTTTGTTCTCCAAAAAGCAATGCTTTATTAACACACGAAATTCTCTTTCATCCATTTTTTCAAACTAACAAAAGTTGCTTCACTAAAAATGCTATAACTCACATACTAATAGTGCAACCGCTGTCAAATTTATACACGTGTCTCTTGAAGGGTAGGGCCAACTAAAAATCATATGGATTTAATACTAGTAGCGTCATCTAAGAACTTTTCAGCATACATGTTATGACACTTAAATTACCCAAAACGATTACTTTTTTACAATATACATAACATTTCAATTGCAGTTTTTCCTATACCAAACAGTGCTACTGCAGAGTCGGGAAACTCCAAGTCTTCATCCAAAGTCTTTTCATCTATTCCGAACAGCATTTGTAACAATGGGGATTAACTTCAGATGGACTGGCTTCTGAATCATCTTTTGACAAATGTCTCGTAACATGCAGCTGGAGAAGTCACTTTTCGGAAACATAACATGCATGCGAAAGAAACAACCCTATCTGAAGCTGCTTCAGGTATGAATTCAAAATAATTTTCTTCGTGCGGTTGCTAAATTTAGCGCCTTAAGAGATAGATCTAAAGGTTCGTCTTAAAGAGGCAAAGTTTCAGATAAACATTCAGCTGCATTAACTGTAGCATTCCTTTCCACCTGCAAATACACAGCTTTGTTATCATCAGAACCATCCTCAGCAGTTGATGGTCCTGCTCCACATTTGAAAGACATTAAGACGCATAGCCTTTTGTATGTCAGCCTTACTATTTTATGTATCTGCTTAACATGACAACATTATGCATCAGAAAAATATTTTCATCACGAACTAATGAAATATACTAAATAAACTAAGAAAATAAAATAATATATTTAAATTTCTTGTCTTCTAACTTCTTCTTGAGGTTGTTAAATTTAGAGCCTTTAGAGAGAGATCTAAGGGCTCTTCTTGGAGCAGCAAAGTTTCATATAAACTTACAAAAGTGGAGCAGGTCCATTCACTGCAAGGCATATTTCGACGCATGGCGTTTTGTATGTCAGCCTTACTAATTATTTTATGTACATGCTTAACATGCCGTTCGCAATTAAATTTTGTAGTGAAGGCATACATACAAATGATTACATCTCCATTAGGATTCTTTAAGTGACGCCTAAAGGTGCTCTGATGAACACTAGCATAAGAACAAGTGTTACAGGAATGAGTTGGGCGTCTCTGGGCATGCGACTTGTAAATTCTACTGTGCTGTATCAAAGCACTTTCCTTTTTGAATTGCAGGTTGCGAATTTTGCGTCCATGCATTTCATGATCCTCAGACACAGTAGGAACATCATGGGTAACAGAAGCGGAAGGCGTATCCTCTCTGGACGGAATATCTGGAATTATTGCATTTGCATAATTAGCAATTGAAGGCGATTTGGGTAGATTAATAATTTCATTTCTTTGAAACGTGAGAGAAGGACAACTTTCAACAGATTTAAGATTCAACTTGCGTGTTTGCAGGCGTCCAGGTGATTCAAAGTCAGGAGTAGCACAGTTAGTCATTTTAGATTCGTGGTACCTTTGATGAACAATGAAAGCTAGTTGGGAAAGCTGGCTCGTTTTCACCTTCCTAAAATAAAATGCGAAAAATTACTGCAGCAGAAAATAGTGATGCTTTAGATGTACGAGAAATAAAGGCTTCAGAATTTCCTTTAGTTGTAACCGATTCACTTGTTTTCAGGATGAGCTGTGGCAAGAAATGTTCTTTTCCATTGCGGACATCATTTTGAGATGCCTGCATAACTTCATCTCTTTGTAACGTAGGAGAAGGACAGCTTTCAACAGATCTAAGATTCAGCTTATGTATTTGGAGGCTGTCAAGTGATTGAATGTCACGTTCAAAAGTATCAAGTATAATTTTAGATTTGGGGCACTTTTGGCGAGAATTCAGAGCTTGTTGGCGAGGAAGAATGCTGCATACCTTGCAATCAAATATTTCGAAGGTACTATTTGGATGTTTGATACGTTGCTCTGATTGAACTTTTGCAACAAAAGGACATTTATGGCTGCTAAACTCCATGAAAGATAAATTGTCAAAGCCATGTTGGAGCTTTCCATTCTTGCATTTCTGAGACGACTTGACTTGCACAGTTTTGCATTTATGCTTAACATAAGCAGCAGGATTACAAGTAATTGTATTGCAATGATTGCATCTGACAGGACTACTTCCATGACTTCGCTCATGAATATCCAAATCGCATAGAGTCTTAAAATTCATATAGAACTCACAGCAACTGTGAAGAGCGTATTTTGGCGCAATACAAATCCTAAAACGCTTATGGCAATTCAAATCTCCTCTAGTAATGAAAGTCCAATTGCAGTGTTTACATTTGTAAGGTCTTTCTGAAGAATGAATTAGCATATGGAGGTTAAGCTTGTCTGAACCAAAACGTTGTAAACATAACAGACACTGTGGAATTCCATTTTCACGAAAGCTGTGTTGCCTCAAGTGAATAGTTAATGCAGTAGACGAATCTACAATTTCCCAGCAATATTGGCATTGATATTTATTCACATTTTTTATCATCCTAAAATAAAATGTAAAGACTATTACTCAATATATTAATATTTAAAATATTAAGCAAACAATACAAAACGTTCAATTTATGATTCAGTCTGTTTTTGTCTGGTTTTTTTTTGTCTGTTTCTGAATTATTTACTCGTTCAATTATGCACTGTACCGCTCATAAGTGTAAGGAGGAAAAATATGTACAATACATCTGAAATATTCATATGTAGACGCAATAAAAAAAAATGGGGGCAAGCTTAATTCAATAAACCGCTTCCCAACAACACTAGAGATTTGGAAACCCAACTTGGAAATTAAAAGTAGTTAATATAATGTTACACAAGAATTAAATGATTTAAAAATGAAAATATAAAAAAAAAATTTTAAAGTCAATTCCTACTTTCTTCCCCCATTATATCGCAGACTGTCCTTAAAAAAAAAAAAAAATTTATAAAGTTAGAAAAGATTCTCACACATATACACTTTCCATCTCTCCATTTGAAACAAATATTCATTTTATAAAAGAAATTTATATGCTTCTAAATTCCCTCATCCTATTATATAATATTCAAATGTTGCCACCGAAAAAAAGTTCAAAAAGGAAGCCCCCCTCATCTACTAACACGAGTCACTGATGATGGCACCTGTGAAAAAAAATACACCCCAAAACCTTTTCAACAAGATTATCCCTTGTCTACGTCCTTTCCGGTTGCGCGCGCTTCTCTTGTGACGTCAGTTGCGTAGAGCTTAAACCGCGAAAACTAATAACATTGCGTACAATGTTTAAAAAATTGACAGTATTTAAGTGTAAAAATTTTTCTATGCTTTGCACACTTTAAATAACATACATAATTTATATATTAAAATTTGTATTTTTTTTTTAAATTATATAATTAAAAAATTTATTTTCTGTGGAAACAATACATAATTCACAATTATAAATTATGTGATAATAAAAGAATAAAGAAAAAGACATTTTAAAAGAATTTTAAACTTACCGTCTTTTTATTTCTTTTTCGATGGTCGTGCACTTTGTTTTTATTCTTCATTTGGAAAGCACTGCGAAAAAAAAAAAAAACATTTACATAACAATACAAATATTCCTAGTGCATTATGTAATAAAAATATAAGTCTGTATAAATTTGTGGTTAAATAATATAGCTAAATTTTTATTTCATTAGAAAGTAATCAACAAAATAATTCAAAATATAATTCTTATTTAAATAATTTAAACTAAAATTTGTTGATACAAACTTTTTAATATCACAAATTAAAAGCATTTTTGTATTATATTGGCAAACATGCATTAAAATTTTTTAAAAAATTAACAAAGTTAAAATAAAAAATTTCTATATAATTTTTTAAAATTAGAAATATTTTAATATTTTAAATCAAGAAATTTAAAAAATTGAACAAATATTAAAAGGTCTATTAAATTTATGTAAAGAAAAAAATAAATGAAGACTATTAAATTAGATAAGTATGATTATCTTAACTTTACAAACATTAGCACTTAAACTCACTTTGTTTCTATCAAAAAAAAAAATCAAGAAATAGACTTAAAATTAAAAAATTTAATTATTGCTTCACAAATTCAAATTTCTCGTTCCACAAAAAAATAAATTAATAGTAGAATTTAATCATTTATTTATTGTCTTTATTTCAAGGCATGACTAATTATTTTTGAATAGTTATAAAATAAAAACACAAAAGAGACTAATTTTTTTAAGTGAATTAAGGACGATTTATAAACCCCATTTAAATATGAATTACTTATAACTAAGAATTAAAAATATTGTCTAAAAGCACAAAAAAGTTAAGTCAATTTTTATTGTACTTAAAATTTCCTAAATCAATTGCATACTTCGCTGCGTTTTTACAATATCTGCAATTTAATTCAAAGTCATATACATTGTAAGTAAATGAATTAAAGCTAATTTTCATATGCAAGAAATATTTTTCAATTAAAAACTGGACTAAAAACACAGAAGACTAAATTACTGGACTAAAAACAAAAAAAAATGAATTAAATCAAAGTAGTAAAATAATTTTTATAAACCATGTAATATAAAGAAATATATTGATCATATAGACTTGCAATTTATTCGCATAAATTAAATATTAAGAAAGCTTTAAATTGCTTTTTTAATTTTCTAAAATGTGTTAGCACAAGCTTTTAAATATCACAGTATTAAAAATATTTTATGCACCATATTGACATGTTTATCAATATAGTGCATAAAATATTAACAATATAAAATATTAACAATAATAATATTAAAATCTGGTGCACATTGTAATTAAAAAAAATCAAAACATTAATTAAAATAATGTAATTAACATTATTTTTTTTTAAAAAAGAAAAAAAAAAAAAAATGCTAATAAAACAAATTGATTTTAAAATATTACAAAAATTTATTAATAAAAATAGTAGAATTTAATCCTTCAGTCTGACATTGAAATAAAGAGAATAATTATTTTCAATATATATAAAAAAAATAAAACCATAAAAACATAATTTTTTAAGAATTAATTTTAATAATTTTAATCTTGTATTAATAAATTTTTTTAAAAGAATTAATGGCGATAAACAATTTACAAAGAAAAAATAAATAACTAAATAATTTATTTTCGCAATAGACCTCATGGCAAAAGGAAATACTATGTTAAAAACATTATCTACACGCAAAAATACCATATGCAATGTAAATAAGTCTATTGATAAATTAAAGTTAATTTTCATATGCAGGAAGTATTCTTTCAATAAGAAATATTGCTGAAATAAAAAAAAGACCAAAAAGAATTAATTAAATGAAAATAATTTCTATAAATTATGTATTATAAAAAAATAATATATTGGTCCTATAGACTTTCAATTTATTCACAAATTAAAAAGTTAAAACCTGAAAAGCAAGTATGCATATATAGCATTGCTCTCAGATAAGATACCTCCATAGAGAGAGTCCATTTCGCAATTAGTAATGTTACTCTTTTAAGCAGGGACCTGATGGCCGAGCGGCTAGCGCTCTGGCGCTCGGTACCACTAGTTCCGGGTTCGAGTCTCGACGGAGCTATGAATGTTTGTTGTGGTTCTGAAACCACTTTAAACAGTAGGTCCCGGTCTAATATGGTCGCAGAGCGTCGCTGGGGTATTATTACTCTGCGTCCGTAGCATATTTTCAAGCCACACACTCCCCCTGGATAGTGCTACATGAGTAACAGCGGGCAGCCCTTGTTTATGGCATAAAGATTAATGTCTTTGGGCAAAGAATGGCCGAATGTTTAGCGCTCGGTACCACGGGGTTCGGGTTCGAGTCATGGATGTTTGTAGTGGTTCGAATCCACTTTAAGCCGTAGATCCCAGTCTCCTATGACTGGGAGAGCGTCACGGAGCAGAAGTCAGACTTCTACCTACGGGTGCTCCATCAGAACAGAAGCTGCACCCCTCTTCCCTCCTTCTATTAGGGATACAACAACAAAAAATTAATGTCTCTATATTGCCAGCTGCATTAGAACAACTTGTCCAAGCAGTGTATTGAATTGAAGTAGACTATGTTACAAAAGTTTTATATGAAATAAAAGAATATCTGAATTACATGCGTGGTATGCGATCAAACCAACAACTTTTTTTTTAATAAGGTATATCCGTCGTCATTCAAAGCGAGGACTGATGTGTTCGAAATCACTTTGACTTGGGCAAAGGAATAATTCAGTAAGTAATACAATATCTTATAGGAATCGCTAATTTATTAGAAGTTTTAATGGCATGTGAAACTGGAACACATTTTCTATGATGTTTTGAATTCTAATTTATCAGGAACTTCTAAAAACAAATTTTGATCCCGGACAATACAAAAAAGGAGATAGAATTTAACCTATAAAGCAGATTGGACTTGACTTTGAGATTTATGCTCGCGTTAGCTGATTTGTCTCAAATTATCCAATTACTTTTGAGAAGAAATCAGAAAAAATAAATGAGAAAAAAGATAATACAAATGATAATAGATCTTCAGTCAGTCAGTGGAATTAAACTGATTTCAAAAAAAGGTGACCGAAATGTGGTGTCGTGCAGAACTTCTGTCACTAAATACAAAAATGTTAGTACACACACTCAGAAAAAAAAAACTACGTACTTTTCCGTACAAATTAATTAGTGATATAGTTTTATAAGGTTCGTCGCTCACAAAAATTACCAAGAATAGGATAGGACTTTATATCCAAAAGTCAGTTTCAGTTTCTCATTGTACGCCTTATTTAGTGCATGGGAATAAAATATGTTCCTCGGTTTCTTTTTGCATGTTAAGCATAGTGTAGAAGATGTTAATCCACATCTATTGAATCCGACTTTAGAAGGATAGGTTTAAGTACTAATTTCAAGATTTCGTTCTTTTCTATTGATAGGGAAGAGACGATGAGTTGGTTTGATACTATTTAAATGCATCAGATCCCGCGCGTATCTTCCTTTGTTCATCTGAGGTTGTGAATGTTGTCTTTTTGTAAATGGTAGATGATGTCTTCCGGTGAAATCAATTTAAAAGCATTGTATCTGACGCGGATTTTGCCAAGGAATCTGCTTTGCTCTTAGCCGAGAAGCGACTGCATTTGAATCTTCTTAAACCAGCAGAAATAATAACCAATAACAAACCCGTTTAACAGAATCATTTAAAAGGATCGTGCGCCTCGTTTCCCTCTGACAAAAGTCGGTTTTATTTTCGGTTTCTAACAGTTAGACTGACATGTTCGAAAGCTGATATATAGATGGCGCTACTAGTATTAAATCCATATGATTTTTAGTTAGCCCCTAACCTTCAAAAGACGCGTGTATAAATTTGACAGCCGTTGCATTATAAGTATGCGAGTGATAGCATTTTAGTGAAGCAACTTTTGTTAGTTTGGGAAAATGGATAAAAGGTATTTCGTGTGTTAATAAAGCATTGCTTTTTGGCGAAAAAAGCACTATTGAAGCCAAGGCTTGCCTTGATAAACATTATTCGGACTTTCCACCAGGAAAATCAACCGTAGAGAAGGGGTTTGCTAAATTTAAACGAGGAGACTTGAGCACCGAGAATGATGCACGCAGTGGACGCCCCAAAGAGGCTGTTATCGACGAAAACAAAAAATAATAGTACATGCATTTAATACTAGTAGCGCCGTCAATGTGTCAGCCTACGAACTTTTCAGTCCACCTGTTGAGAGATTACGTGTACGAAATGCTGCCAGTCAAAGCCAGAGATCATTTCTTGCAGTTAAACGGAGATCCTTGGTACAAGATCATTTGGAGATCAACTCGACTCGTATTCAAAAATCTCGTCTCTTGTAACAATGTCATTCCAAAGTTTCTCATTAGAATTTTGAACAGTCTAGTCCAGGGATGGGCAAACTACGGCCCGCGGATAGAATTTTAATTTGCCAGTCCGAAGCAAATTAAAAGAAATTTATATATTATATATCCTTCTACTTTGATTAAATATTATTTTCCTTCCTTACTTTGAAAAAAAAAAAAAAAAGGAAGAATATATTTAATCAAAGGAAACAATTGATATTTTTACCATGCCTTCCAATGTAAATTATGAAGCAGTGAGTTCAGATCTGCAAGTTGAATAAATTGAGTTGCAATCTAGCAATCATCTCAAACAGTTTTAAATATGCTCAAAGTTAGAGTTTTACAAATCATTATCGAAAGTAAGTTTTACACATTTAATATCTCACTCCCAGAAAATCAGTGCTATGTTTGCTTCATCTTATATATATGAACAAGAGCCTGAATGGCCGAGTGGCTAGCGCTCTGGCTCTCGGTACCACAGGTTTCGGGTTCGAATCCCGGAGGTGCCAGGGACGTTTATAGCGGTTCGGAATCCACTTTAAACTGTAGGTCCCGGTCCTAATAGGATCATAGAGCGTTGCGGGGGCATTGTTACTCAGCGTCCGTGGCTTATCTTCAAGTTTCACGCGCCCCCTGGGTCATGCAAAATGAGTAGGCCTGTGCAGCGTTTGCCTTAAGGCATCCAAGACCAAACTGTCTGTGTTTGCCAGCTGCATTAGAAAGAATATATATGTGGGAACAAGCGTTTTCATCTATGATCCTTAGAAAGAATTCAGAAGTATACTGGCAGATAAGCATCTAGCCTCGCTCCTTAGTATCAGGTACATTTCACTTCGAACCCCAATATAAGGAACTTTTAAAAATGAAATCGCAGTTTCATTCCTCTCATTAACATATTTAAAAATGTAATACTTGTATATTGTTTTTAAAATTTTAGAAAAATGTATCTTGGCCCGCCAAGATTTTTTTTCTTCGATTTTTGGCTCGCGATCGAAAAAGTTTGATAAACCGACTAGATCAGGGATAGGCAATCAAAAGCTGTAAACTACATTTAGAAAATGCCAAAGAGAGCACTTTTTTGGGACATTAAGTGAAGAAAAAAATTCCTAAGTTCCAATTTTTCAAAGAGAAGAAAAAAATTTTTTTTTTTTTTTTTTTTTTTATGGTGTTCTATTTACTATATATCTCAACAAGAATTCTGTGACTCTACATGAGTAAGGAAAACAACTACGATACCAGGTTTGGTTTGTCTCAATACGGTCATCTTATGCACACTAGGGCTAAACAGACAAAGACCTACAGTTTAAAGTGGATTCCGAACCACTACAAACATATGGCAGCGCCGGGACTAGTACCCAAAACCTGTAGTACCGAAAACCGCTCGACTAACAGGCTCCTTTTGATACCAGAGGCATGATGGAAGAGCGGCTAGCACTCTGGTGCTCAATACCACATATTTCGGGTTGGAGCCCCGGCTGTGCCATGGATGTTTGTAATGGTTCGGAATCCACTTTAAACCGTAGGCCCCCTGTCTAATACTCTAGTAGATGTTTGCGGGAGTAGTGTTACTCGCATATCTTCAAGCTACACGTGCCCCCCCCTGCGTAGTGCTAAATGAGTAACGTCGGTGCAGCCCTTGCTCATGGCATAAAAATAACTGTTATAAGTATATGACAGCTGAATTAGAAAAAACTGTGGTACCAGTCGTATACATATATTTGACAATTTAATAATTGACAAAAAATACTTCAGAAGTCATAAATATATTAAAGACAAGGGTTGGAGCAAACTATATCCAAATCTCATCCGCATCGGTAAAGCATTCCAAATTATCAGTCCAAAACAAGAAACTTTCCACTTCAAACAAAAAGCTTCCTACCAACCATACCTATGCATTACTTATCTGTGGATTATCCCAAAAATAGGAATAAAATACAAATGATATAAAATTCTAAAAATCATTACATCTTGGTATATTTGAAATTCAGATATACATATTGACCTGAAAACTGATCCATTGAACATACTGAAAAACTGTTGATATTGAACATATTGAAAAACCTATTACTGAAAACCAATACACGGTTCTTTGGGAAAATATACTTTCTTCATTGTAATCTCCATTTAGCTCATTAATACTATACTAAACATATCATAGCAAAAACATCTGTATATCATAGTAAAAAAATTTTTCAAAAAAAAAGTAATTAATTTTTGTAAGTTTATGTTAAAAAATCTTTAATTTTTGTAAGTGGTAACATTTTAGCTTTAAGTTATTAAATTAAGCCTATAAACGTAATAAGGTGAACAGATCTTGAAATTTTCACCAGAATAATTTCTATTGGAAGAAAAAGTTTAATTAGCTTTAAATAAAAGTCCGCGGAGCAGTTCAAGCACCTGTTTAATAACATTCGTCGTCAAGTAAGTTTTAAAAATCATTACTTCGTAGCTATTGCAACATACATTCATTCATTCAGTACGCAACTAGACATTAATATTAGAAATGTATCTTACCGCATCAAATACAGACGATCAAGCAACAAGTGTCCCAGGTTTTCATCAACGATGTGTGGAGATCTCTTCACAGCCCACTCATATTGCCGTAGCCAACTGGTAGCCTTGACTTGGTGCTTTGATATGTATACTGGTAGCCAGCGGGTAGGGATTCAAGACAGCCAATCGGGTTACGGTTGAGGAAAGAAATTTTTTCCGGTGAGAAAGAAGTGATCCTCTAACTATTTAATCATTAATATATTATTTATAATTTTCTGTGACATACAAGCACATTTCAGGCAACTTTTTGGTTCCAACTTGGAGAAACTTTTTTTGATTTTAAAGCAAAATACCTATTTAGAGAATTTTCGATCTCCTGTTTATTATGCGGCTTGGTGGCCAAGTGGTTAGAGCTCTGACCTTGGTAACCTTTAAAAAGTACAGGGGCTCGAGATGAATAGTGAGTACTTTATGCAAACTATCCTAGAAAAGTCAGCGGCTAACCTCAAAAGAAAAATCAACTCCCACCACAAAACCAGAGGGCATGAATTATCTCCAAAGAGATAATATCGATGTAATCTTCCAGGATTGCACCTGAATTCAAAGCAAAAACCTTCTTTGGGTGTAATTTTGGAAGATTGCATCCAAATTATTTCTTTGGAGAGTGGTCTAGTGTTCAAGTGGCTAGTGCCAAAGGCTAAAAAGGCCAAGATGGTTTGGCTTGGTTTGTCGCTCTACCGTTATCTTGTGTACACTTTGGGCTACACAGACCAGGACCTACAGCCAAAGGCCAAAAAGATTGCATCCAAGAAAGCTTGAAGACATAAAATGAGTTTTTATGATTAATGAATCAGCCAGTTCTCTTATGGAAGAAGACTTTTTTATTTCATGTTTAAAAGTAGAGCGAAAATGAGAATTTCCTTGGCAAAGGAGACAGTTTGGTTTTTGTCGCTCTACGGTCATCTTGTGCACATGTTAGGCTAAACAAACCGGGACCTACAACTTAAGGTGGATTCCGAACCAGTACAAATATCCAGGGCACCGCCGGGGAGTCGAACCCGAAACATGTGGTACCGAGCGCTAGCCACTCGGCCATTCAGGCCCACAAAAGAGACAGATATATCCTTTTAGATGCTCCAACATATTCTTCAACCTTTACCAATAATTCGCTGTCATTTAAATTGTGCGGGTTTCAAGAGTTTGAAATTGAAAACAAATTCATTCATTCCATGGAATCGTGATCTCAGTTTATGAATGTTGATGTCCAATACACGACAAAATACGTTCATTTTAAACAAACTTTCGGGATCTTGAAGACGTTCATCTTTCCAAATTTCGTTAAAATGGTATTTCAACTTCCTCTGATGTGTTCCAGGAAATACGAGGTTAGTAGACCATTTTGCTGCCTTGCTATTTGCTTGCTTTTTTAAATCTCAAATGCATGTCGATACTTCGTCAAGTTCTTCCAGACAGAATTGCAAGTGCTTTAAAGCAATTCAGATGTCGGTAGTTTTAGACTGAGGTGCTGTAAAGGGTCGAATATAATCTTTTATCTATATATCGTAGGGCCTGAATGGCTGAGTGGCTAGGCGCTCGGTACCACAGATTTCAGGGTTCGAGTCCCGGCGGTGCCATGGATGTTTGTACTGGTTCGAATCCACTTTAAACCGTAGGCCCCGGTCCCTAACAGGATCGTAGAGCGTTGTGGGGCGTTTTTACTCAGCGTCAGTGGCTTATCTTCAAGTTACACGCGCCCCCTGGGTAGTGCAAAGTGAGTAACGTCTGTGCAGCGCTTGTCTTAAGGCATCCAAGACCAAGTTGTCTAAGTGTTTGCCAGCTGCATTAGAACAAAAAAATCTATATATCGTATCAGACTTATTTGTAACGCTACCTTCCAAATCTTCCAAAAGCAGTTTTGTTTACGTTGTTTTTACAAAACATAGAAATACGTATTACTGAGTTTAAATCGTGTTTTTGAATTCCTCAAACTATCAGAAAATAAGGTTATAAAAACATTTGTGTAATTCTGTATATTGATAAAAATAACATACCTATAAAATTAGGTCTGCTATTTTTAAGAACTTGAAAAACTATTTTAGTGATGTTTTTACAAGCTAAGTTAACTAAAGGAGCATCAAAAACTGTAATTCACCCTTTCCTTTTAGTAGGGTATATAAAATAATGACAAAAAACCCAAACAGATGTCATATTTTGCTACAATTTCTTAATTTAAAAACAATTTAAATACAAAAAAAATTGATTGAAAAATAAAAGGATTGAAAAAATATAATTTTAAAATCTAGATCAGGGGTTGCCGAGGGCCTGAAAGGCCGAGTGGCTAGCGCTCTGGCACTCGGTACCTCAGGTTTCGGGTTCAAAGTGTCCGGCGGTGCCGTGGATGTTTGTAGTGGTTCTTAATCAACTTTAAACCAAAGGTCCCGGTTTAACAGGATCGTAGAGCGTTGCGGAGGTATTAGAGAGTTTTTGCATACCGTATTTTGGACGTCAGTTATTTTTCTCCCTAGCGCGCACATGCTCATAGGAAACTGCACATGCGTATCTGTGATAATGTTTCCTATGAGCATGAGCGCTAGAGAGAAAAAAAAATAACGGACGTCCAAAATACGGTATGCAAAAACCTCTATTGATACTTCGCGTTCGTAGCTTATCTTCAAACTACGCGTGTCTCCTGGTTAGTGCTAGGTGAGTAACGTCGGTGCAGCGCTTGCCTTAAGCCATCCAAGACAGTTGTCTAAATGTTTACCAACTGCATTAGAACAAATAAATCAGTGGGTGGCAAAGCCAAATGATCTTGCGGGCTCTTTGGAAAGGCGTCATAACTCCGCGGGTCGCATACAAAATTATATATACCCGTATTAGATTTAGACACATTATAGTTTGTCACACATTTATTTGTGAAAAGTTGAAACATAAGAGTTATTATTTTTACATGTAAAGATAGATAATATAACAATGATACAAAAACGCACACTGTAAAGAAATATGGGACACTAAAAATGAAATATAAAAAACTATATAAATATAAACGAAATAAAATAAATGAAATATAAGAACTATATAAATATAAACGAAATAAAATAAATGAAATATAAGAACTATATAAATATAAACGAAATAAAATAAATGAAATATAAGAACTATATAAATATAAACGAAATAAAATAAATGAAATATAAGAACTATATAAATATAAACGAAATAAAATAAATGAAATATAAGAACTATATAAATATAAACGAAATAAAATAAATGAAATATAAGAACTATATAAATATAAACGAAATAAAATAAATGAAATATAAGAACTATATAAATATAAACGAAATAAAATAAATGAAATATAAGAACTATATAAATATAAACGAAATAAAATAAATGAAATATAAGAACTATATAAATATAAACGAAATAAAATAAATGAAATATAAAAAAACTATATAAATATAAACGAAATAAAATAAATGAAATATAAGAACTATATAAATATAAACGAAATAAAATAAATGAAATATAAAAAATATATAAATATAAACGAAATAAAAAAATAAATATAAAAAACATATAAATACAAATGAAATAAAAAAAAAAAAATGAAATATATAAATATAATTGAAATAAAATAAATGAAATATAAAAACTATGTAAATATAAATGAAATTAAAAAAAAAATAAATATAAAAAACATATAAATACAAACGAAATAAAAAAAATGAAATATATAAACAATATAATCGAAATAAAAATAAATGAAATATAAAAACTATATAAATATAAACGAAATAAAATATAAGAACTATATAAATATAAACGAAATAAAATAAACGAAATATAAAAAAATATATAAATATAAACGAAATTAAAAAAATAAATATAAAAAACATATAAATACAAACGAAATAAAAAAAAAAAAAAGTGAAATATATAAATATAATCGAAATAAAATAAATGAAATATAAAAACTATATAAATATAAACGAAATAAAGAAAATTGAAATCATTAAAGCTATTTATTTGACTAGTGCGATATTGGTTTGCGGTGCCATGAATGTTCGTAGTGGTTCGGAATCCACTTTCACTCAAAGAATTAATCCTCGTCCCTGTTTTTGACACAGCAGTATCCAGAATTACCCTGTTTTGTTATTTGCTGTCGGTTGCCTTTTTTTTTTTTTTTTTTTTAAACAGAAATGTGACTACACTAAATTCAAGTTACGACTGGCAACTGGCGTACCGTTTACGGAGTACCAACAGGGGGAAATACCCTTAAACCTCCTCATCTTAATTCATAAATATGTTTAGAGTTCTAATTGGCTGCTTAATTAATGTTAGTAAATTAAAAGATAACAGTTTCTAAAAATTCAAATTAAAGTGGTACTCAAAAAAATTAAAAAATACTATTGATAAAAAGTAAAATACAAAATAAACGAAGTTAAAAGTTAAGTTTTAAATTCGGTACATTAGGGCCCAGTTGTCGACGCCGTAATGCTACTGAAAACGTAAACAAACTTGTTTACCAAAACACAAGTGATTATGCTGAACGGTGGGAGCCAATGAGTGAATCTGAAAGGTAAAATTGTTAGCATGTCCCCAAAAAAAAAAAAAAAAAAAAGGCCGATCTCAGGAACCGTGATTCTTTTTATTATTTTTATAATTTTTATTTTACTTTCCATTTTATAATTTTTTTTTTTACTTTCGATTTTTTAATTTTTATTTTTATTTTTATATTTTTTATTTCTAACCTTTGTTTTCCTTACAAAAAAAAAGGGGTAAAAAAGCGTACAATAAAAACCTAACTTAATTACTAGTCGGAAAGTTATGAATAAGTTTAAAGCACAACGTAGCAATAAAAATTGCGAAAAAAGGAACTGAGCTCAGATTTGAACCCCTCAATCTCGCGGTCAAATATCCGATTTTTACCTCTGCGCCAGTTCGTCTTAATTAATGGAAGATCAATCATTTTTAAGCCGAAGTAATCGTCAGTCAAGTTAGATTGACATCTGGAGAGTTCTTATTCTACTCCGCTCCCCATGGAGGGACTTTTCCTGCTAACCGATTTAACTGACTTTCCCAACTCAACTTAAAGGGCTGTCAGGCCCCTATCTACCACACCAACATAGTAATAGAAGGCCTATATATAACAAGTGAATGTTTGAGATTTTCTTCAGATCGCCATCTTGATAAAGTTTAAAATGTCTTGAAATTTTAAAATTGCTTGAGCTTTAGTGGGCAAATTTGACATTCTTAAACAAAGGATCTTTTCATTATGTTGTGCATCTAATTCTTTTATAAGGACTAAATTGTAGTTAAGTTTTTATTTATTAATTACCCCTTTAGTAAAACAAAATGATTAGATAATTAAATAAAAGAAAATAATTTTTTATACATTTTAAATTTTTATGGCCACAGCAACTGGTCTATAATTTCACCGAATTTTTTTTAAAATCTTATATTTTTATTAGATTTAAAACATTTATTTTTTATTATATTTTTAAATGATTTTTTTAATTTTTATTTTTTATCTTTTCCTATGTTCTTTATGATAATTTTTCTTTTTCTTGTACATTTTTTTATAATTAGACCCACATTTATTTTAATTTTTTAAATTCAATTTTTCATGCCTTCCAACATGGAATCATGCAATCAATTTCGCACCATTTTAAATTTTTTGGCCTCTGAAACTGTTCTCTAGTTTAAACGATTTTTTTTTAAATCTAATATTTTTTATTTTTAAAAATTTTTTTCTAATTTTTTTAAATCTTTTCTTATATTCCTTATAGACAATCTTGCTTTTTTGTATATTTTTACAATTCGATCCAAATTTTTTTAATTTTGAAATTAAATTTTACATGCCATCCAACATGAATCATGCAATCATTTTTTGCAACATTTTAAATTTTTGTGACCTCTGCAACTGTTCTAATTTTAACCCCTTAATTTTAACTTAAAAATCTTTTTTTAAATCTAATATTTTTATTTTTAAGAAAAATTTTCTTATTTTCTCATTTCTTCCAGCAAAAAATCTTTTCATTTATTTTTGTGGCCTTAACAGGTCATCTTCAGAATTTTTTTTTCTTGTTTGTTTTCAAAATTATATTTTTAAAAAATAATAAGACAAAATTTTCTTTCGTTTAATTTTAAACTAAATTTCACATGCCTTCCAGCATGAATTATGCAATCATTTTTCCACCATTTTAAATTTTGTGGCCTCGGCAACTGGTCTCTAATAAGCAATACGTAAC
>BPLR01011214.1:0-63046 GCA_021605095.1 Caerostris extrusa
ATGAATAAATCTTCTTTTGTATTTAAAATGTAAAGCATTGAAGAACATCTTGCTACGAAATATGATAATGTAGTAAAATAAGTTGCAGAAAGAAATATTTATTATAAAAATACACACATTCACAAAGAAAAAAAGAACGAAAATTGTGATTGGATTTCACGTTACACATATTTTGTTCCGTTTTCCATTGATCTGAATATACTATCTCCTCGAAAATCAAGACGTATAGGAATAAAAATGCAACCGTGTCTCTACACTCTGCATGGAATCCATTTTATTTACCCCGGAGTCTACTTCCAGATTCAGAAGAAAGTGAACCTTTTTTTTTGAATTTTACAAATACAGACTTCGGAAGAAAAACGCAAAGCCATTCAACTTTTTCGACTCCAGTTGAAGATGTGGAGTGTATGTGTCAACAAAAGTATCTTTAGCATTGTGCTAAACTTTCCTAAAACGAATGAAGAAAGTTTATGAACTAATTTTTATTTGTTGCGTTTATGAAAAGGTATCTAAAAATCATTTAAGATCTTTAATTTATCACTTGTGAACAAAAAATATGTTGAATAATTTTGAAGCTTCCCATAACTAGCTGATGTAGAAGAAAGCTCATTTTGAGGAAGACTATACCGTATGTTACTAAGAATCTTTAACATTATGTTAAACCAGGGGTGGCCAACCCAAATGATCTTGCGGACCACTTTGGAAATGCATCCTAACCCGCGGGCACCATATAAAGCTATATATCCTCATAATAGGTTTAGAACCACTATAGACCTTTTTTGAAATGAAAAATTGAAACGTAATGATTTATTATTTTTGTATTTACCATTATTCTTGCATGTGAACACAGATAATATAATAATAATGATACTAAACGCACATTGTAAAGAAATATATAACACTCAAAATGAAATTTTTAAAAAATATATAAATAAAAATGAAATTATTAAGTAATATTTATTTTACGAGTGCGATATTTGTTTCTCCACTCTTTCACTCAGCTTTTGCAAATCGATCTCCATTTGGGTATTTGCACATCGTAATGGGTGTTGTAGTTTAGAGTCCGTTATATTTGAGCGTGTTTTGTGTTGGCTCAATTTCATTCTCGGGGAAAAAAAAAACCATTCGCAGGTATAAGTTGAACCAAAAGCGCTCATGTGATGGGTGAAAGACCACGATCTCTGAAGTGACTGAATAGGCCGGAGTTTTCCGATTGTTTTCAAAGTAAGTCTCTTGCGGTTTCATGAATCACGCCGCGTGTTAGTTAAGGTCTGTCAGACCAGGTGTTTAGATTCGTCGGAGACTCGAGAACATATATATATATATATATTGTTATATTGTTATATATATTGTTATTCATATATATATATATATATATATATATATATATATATATAATACTAGACTTTTAATGGCCCTCTTGTTGAAGCTATTAAAGGTCTAGTACTATAAGCCGAGACGTTACAACATCTTCCTCAGCGCAGACTGTCAGTGGTTTGTTCGCAGTGATGGATGTTTGTAGTGGTTCGGAATCCACTTTAAGCCGTAGGTGCCGGTCTCATATGACCGTAGAACATCACAGAGCCCAATCAGACTTCTCATCCACATCATTCCCAAACTGTAAAGGAGTAACTCCGCTCTAGATACAGTAATGTGGTGTGATGTAGTAGTAGTAGTAGTATATATTAGTAGCACGAGACCCAACGATTTTCAAAGATAAATTTGACTTTTAAAAGAAACTTTAAGAAAAAAAAAAACATAGTAAAATGCTATTTGTTTTTTTGAAACTATGATCTAATAATTCGTATTATTTATAATGTTAATGATTTTCAAAAACTCAAAAAAAATATCGCGGTTTTACTGTTGTATATTAATATTTATAAAGAAATAGAATCTATAGAGTGCTCTTTATAATAGAATCATATAGAGCGAAGAATAAATTTCCACATTTGCGCAAATAGTTTTGAAGTGGAAGAGCTTTGAAAAAGTGTACAAAAAAATGAAAAGTACAAAAATGTAGTAGAAATAAAGTACAAAAATGTAGTAGAAATAAAGTACAAAAATAGTAGAAATAAAGTACAAAATGTAGTAGAAATAAAGTACAAAAATGTAGTAGAAATAAAAGTACAAAAATGTAGTAGAAATAAAGTAGTACAAAAATGTAGTAGCTTGTGAAGAAAGGCAACAAAATAAGAAAGAACGCTGGTAATACATGATGATAAAATGTAATAAGAAATCTATGATAAGGTATAAAAGAAACTCATTATTAAATTACACATTACACATATCTTATTTCCCATTGAACCAATCAAACCATCCACTGGAAAATCAAGACACATTGGAATAAAAATACATCTGTATCTCCATATTTCACCATGGGGTTCATTTTATTATTCCTACGGTCTACTTCACGATTTGGAAAGGCAACTTTTTCTGACGCTTGTAAATACAAACTTCGGAAAGAAAAACATTCAGTTCTTTTCGACTTCAGTTAAAAGATATGGAGTATGTTTCGCTTTTCAAAAAATGCTTTAAGGTTTAACAAAAGAATCTTTTAAGTATTGTTTGCGATTTCAAATATCTGGAAATAAAGAAATTTTGTGATTTTTTTCATAAAGTTATGAGAAATAAGGCGAAATATTTCTGATTTACATATTCAATGTTTTAAATTATTAAATAAACAAATGTTTTATGAAATTAATCAAATTTACTTAAATTTACAGGTTTGACAGTCCTAATTCACCTTTTGTAAATCAAACTCACCTTTTTCAAAATTAGAATTTTTTCTATACGTTAGTTATTTGCAATAATAGTTTTTCGATTCAGATTATTGTCCAATAGAGGAAAATCAAATGCTTCATTTGTATTTAATTTACAATGGTTCCTAAATAGTATAACAATTTTTTTCATTGGTTTGAGTTTTTAGAAAAGGTATTAAAAGAATACCACATTTAAAGTTTATATAAACTTTACATAAAACTGCTTAAATCTTTTATTTTTTGTTATAGAAGAATTATGATAAAGAATTATTTCAAGGGGGACTTTAATTTTTCCATATTGGAAAAAATATTTTAAGCTAATTAATAAAACAAAGCTTCAGGCAAAATAAGAAGTTAAAATAAATTGCCATTGATACATTCTATTAAAAATCACCTAAAAATTTCACACTAAATCATTGAATCTCTCAGAAAATATTTTCAAACAGTATTTTCAGCCAATCATCAAGCCATTCCAAGATAAACTACTGACCCAAAGGGCCAAATCCAGCCACTGTGTAACAGGAAAAGAAAAAAAAAAAAAGCGCCAAAGGTGTAACGCAGAACAAAAAAATAGAAGCCAAACTAAAAAGAAGCACCATCGAACCTTTTGTAAGTCGATTTTGTTCTTAGCAAATGTCATGGAGTAGAAATCTCAGCTTTAATTCTGTTCTGGAGCTGCCGTTTTCCTGCGACGTGGACAGGAAACCGGCGACAAGAAAAGCCAAAGGATTACTTAGGGCGAATGCTTGTCAGATTTCGATAAATCAATCAACGGACGCTTTCTAAGTGGAAAAACGAGAAAAATAAAGGACAACGAAGGAAAAGAAAGGAACACACTCGCCCAAAAGGTCTTTGCGAGGGCCGTTGGGCAGAGATGTTGTGTAATTAAAAGAAAATCCTTGCTTATCTAGCAAAAAGTCAAATATAGTTCGATGGATATAAGCTGCATTGATTATGTATGGTCTGTTAATTTATGTTCTTTATTAAGAATTTTACTAGGGCACATGTTTTTGCTGACACAGTTTTGTGAAATGCGTAACAAAATATTGAAACACCATATTTTCTGGGGGAATATTAGGTGTTATTCTTTAACTGCTTTTATTCATATTTCATAATTCATGCTTTATTTTTTATTAATTTCAATGATTTTTGTGCGTTGTGATTTTATAGTAGATGACATTAGATTGAATATTTTGGATATACGATTACTTTAATTGCAGAAATATACAAAATGAATGCCAGATAAGTTAAAATTTTAGATCTTTTATATTCCAAAATGGACTATATTTTTAAGAATTCTTCCTAAATTAAACTTGTACAAATTAAATTATATTAAGATTAGTCAGTACCGAGTCACTACTGCATAATACGCAAGAAAATACTGAAAATAAATAAATACATTTTTATAATAATTCAGAGTTTACTCTTCTTATTAAGCTGTCAAAGTACGTTCCCTCTTTTTCCTTTACATGGAAATCTCAATATTTTAAATACCAAATGTTATTTTCAAATATATCAAACAATATTTTCAACCATTCACCAAGCCATTCCATGATACACTACTGACCCAAAGGGTAAAATCGAGGCACTGTGTATCAGGGAAAAAAAAAAGCGCCAAAGGTGTAACGCGGAACAAAAAAAGGAAGCCAAACCAAAAGAAGCACCGTCGAAACTTTTGTAAGTCGATTTTGTTCTTGGGCAAATGTCACGAAGCAGAAATCTCAGCTTTAATTCTGTTCTGGAGCTGCCGTTTCCTGCGCTGCGGACAGGAAACCGGCGACAAGAAAAGCCGAAGGATTACTTAGGGCGAATGCTTGTCAGCTTTCGATAAATCAATCAACGAACTCTTTCTAAACGGAAAAAAGAAGAAAAATAAAGGACAACGAAAGAAAAGAAAGGAACACACTCGCCCAAAAGGTCTTTGCGAGGGCCGTTGGGCAGAGACGTTGTGTAATTAAAAGCAAATCCTTGATTATCTGGCAATAAGTCAAATATAGTTCGATGGATATAAGCCACATTGAATATGCATGGACAAGCTGATTTACTATAAGTAATCCTAAATAATAGTCATGGATAGTTTTATACTTGTTTTCTGAAGATTATTTATGTAGAAACTTGTAATGACTATTAAACTTTATGCAGATATATTAACATTATCTTCAATTATAACAATACAGTTATCACTATCATCCAATGCTAAATGAACAAATTTCTATTATTACACTACGTATTATTACGAGTATGTTAGTGTTTACGACAGCTATAGAAAAATTCTAACAAACTCATATTTTATGTAATATTGTATAAATGGGGTATGAAACAGTCCCTCCTGGTTGTGGTTTAAAAATAAAAATACATTTTTTCCTCTTTTATGCTTTTAAAAAAGTCTCTTTCTTTCATAAAAACGTTGAGTAATTGAATTATCTTGATGGATTAGTACCCAATATTTTTCAAAGCGAACATTTAAAGATTAATTTCATCTAAAAGCAAGGTAAACTTTTTAAAAAGTTTTTTAGCCGAACTCTGGAACCCAACATGAATTGAATTGTTTTGGCAGTAACTAATTTAAAAGCTTTGTATTATGTGCATGGCCAATTAGACCATTATCAGAGTTATTAAAATTCAATTCTTTATTCTTCATTTTATTTAATTTACAATGGCTCCTGAATAGTGTAATATTTCTTTTCTTTGGATTGAGTTTTTTTAGCAAGATATCAAAAGAATATCACATTAAAGTTTATAGAAACTTTACACAAAAACTGCTTAAATCTTTTATTTTTGTTATAGAAGAATTATGATATAGAATTATTTCATGATGGGGGGCTTTAATTTTTTTCCTTATTGGAAAATAATATTTTGAAGTTAATTAATCGTTATCTACCTTCAGACAAAATAAGAAGTTGGAATAAATTGCCATTGATACATTATATTAAAAATCAACTAAAAATTTCCCTCTAAATCATTGAATTACTCAGAAAATATTTGCAAAACATACCAAACAATCACCAAGCCATTCCAAGATAAATTACTGACCCAAAGGGTAAAATCGAGCCACTGTGTATCAGGAAAAAAAAAAGCGCCAAAGTGTAACGCAGAACAAAAAAAAAAAAAGAAGCCAAACTAAAAGAAGCACCGCCGAGCTTTTGTAAGTCGATTTTGTTCTTGGGCAAATGTCACGAAGTAGAAATCTCAGCTTTAATTCTGTTCTGAGCTGGCGTTTCCTGCTCTGTGGACAGGAAACCGACGACAAGAAAAGCTAAAGGATTACTTAGGGCGAATACTTGTCAGCTTTCGATAAATCAATCAACGGACGCTTTCTAAGTGGAAAAAAAAGCAAGGACAACGAAAAAAAGAACACACTCGTCAAAAAGGTCATTGCAAGGACCGTTGGGCAGAGTTGTTGTGTAATTAAAAGCAAATCCTTGCTTATCTAGCAAAAAGTCAAATATAGTTCGATGGATATAAGCCGCATTGATTATGCATGGTCTGTTGATTTATGTTCTTTATTAAGAATTTTAGTATGGCACATGTTTTTTTTGCTGCATAAGACATTTTGTGAAATGCATAACAAAATATTGAACACACCATATTTACTATTGGCTGGGTGAAGTAGGTGCTATTGATATTTTATAATTCATGCCTTTTTATTTTTATTAATATCAATGATTTTTGTACATTATTGTGATTTTAGATGACATTAGGTTGAATATTTGGGATATGATTACTTTAATTGCGAAAATATACAAAATGAATGATAGATTACTGCCAGAGTTACAATTTTAGATTTTATATTCCTGAATGAACTATATTTTTAAGAATTCTTCCTCAATAAAACTTGTTCAAATTAAATTACATTAAAAAATTTATTAAGATTAGTCAGTGCCGAGTCATTACTGCATAATATGCAGAAAAATACTGAATAATAAATACATTTTTATTATATTTCAATGTTTACTCTTCTTATTAAGCAGCCAAAGTACGTTCCCTCTTTTCCTTTACGTGGAAATTTAAAATTTTTAAATTACTAAGCACTCCAAAAAACATAATATTAATTGATGTTATAAGTTTGGTAAGCATTATAAGCATTAATAACTCTTGGAAAGTAGAATGTCAATGTCAAAAACAGAATGTTAATTATTATGTTGTTATAAGCAGTATGATATGTTTGGGAATCATTAAATAACGTATTTCTCAAAACTAAAAAAAAAAATCTTGCGACGTTCTTTTGCACCAAATCCTTCAAATTTTATAAAACAGTTGTTTAATAAATGTAAGCCTTCCTTTACGATTCAAAAGATCTTTAAAAAAGATTCTGGTTTCTTTAAGAGGATGTTTACAGACTGCTGGTTGTACACTGAAGTGAGAAAGTCATGCTTTACATCTTAATATCGTGGCGGCGTTTCCTCCTTTCGCCCGGCGAAAGTGCAGGGCAACTCGACGTGGCATAACTCAACAAGTCGTCGAAGTCTTCTGCAGGAACATTGAGGAAAATGAACTGTCTCAAAAGACGTCCATTAATTGGGAAAGCGTTGATGGTGCAGGATTAAAAGCAAACAGACTTATCTCGATGATGTCCCATAAATGCTCGATGGATATGCCGGGTGATCTAGGTGGCTGTTGATCATTCTTTATTAAGAATGTTCTTCAAACCAATCGCGAACATGTTTTTTGTGGCAGCCGGTGAAATGCGCATTGTCATCCATGAAAAACCCATCGTTGTTTGGATACATGAAGTCCATGAATGGCTGCAAGTGATCTCCAAGTAGCTGAACATAAGCATTTCCAGTCAATGTTTAGATGGTCCAGTTGAATATTTGGGATATAAGTCCATGGCGAAAAATATAAAAACAGCCGACACCATTATTGCCACCACCAGTTAACAGTGCCTTTAGAGTTTGGGTCCATAATTCTGAATGAACTACATTTTTAAGAACCCTACCATCAATAAAACTTGCTCAAATTAAATTACATCAAAAATTTTTCCATTAGTCAGGGACCGAGTCATTATGCATAATATGCCCGAGAAAATACTGAATAATAAATACGTTCTTTAGTATATTTCAATGTTTACTCTTCTGCTGAAATAGCCCAAGAAAGCCAAATTTCCTTTACGCATGGTTCTAAAATTTTTAAAGTCCCCTGTACGTCCCACATTGATTTTGATGGTTATTTGACTCATTGCATTAATAACTCTTCGAAAGTAGAATGTCACGACTCTAAAAAACAGAATGTTAATTATTATGTTGTATCGTAAGCAATGTTTGGGAATCATCTAAATTTCAACGTACCAAAACCAATCTTGACGTTCTTTTGCACCAAATCCTTCAAATTTTATAAAACAGTTGTTTAATAAATGCCTTCCTTACGATTCAAAAGATCTTTAAAAGATTCGCGATTTCTTTAAGAGGATGTTTACAGACTTCAGTTGTATATCACATCATAACTCCAACCTAGTTCTTAAAAACCTTTTTTTGATGTTGTTGTTCTTATTTGCTGTTCTGTATTTTTCGTCCGAAACTTTGCACTGGGACCTCCAGTAATCGCCATGATTAAGTTCCACTGTAAGCCTAATGAACCACGGTTAGCATGCAAACAGATGTGTCAGTCAACGGTTTTACAGTACCACTGACAACAATGAATGATGAATACATTCATTCAGCCACTAGTATTAAATTGATTGATAATGATAACCGTTGTAGTGGGGGTTTATCTGCACAAACCAACCAACAGTGCTACCACGTCTGCAGTCGTGCTCTCAATTAGCCATCATTATAATATAAAAGCAAATTGAGATTAATGTATTCAAATGATTCACTTTCTCTTTTAGTAAATAGCTTTTAGTTTCAGCTTTAGTAATTTCTCTTTCAGTAATTCCGGATTCAAAGTAATTTTAATGAATAGCCATAAACAAAAACAAAAAGTGTCCAAAATAAATATGTGTGTCCAAATTAAATAAATCATTAAATAAAATAAAATAAATCAAAAATAAAAATAAACGCCCATTGCAATTGTAGAAAAATTACTAATCCTTTATTATCAAACCGAACTAATTTTTGCAATATTTAAACAACTGCCTATAATACAATAAAAGAGCTACTTTATCTTTAAAAATAAATAATTCAATGTCGCTTCTCCATGTATGCTCGATTGACATAAGTAGATTAAATGTACTTTAATCTATTTATCGATTTTTTTCTCTCAATAAGCATTATTATTTATTTAAAGTCCTCATTTCATTGTTTTTTTCTTGTTTCTTTTAATATTATTATTACCTTTTGGTATTTTATTATTTATTTTAGCAAATTTATAATTAATTTTTTCAAAAAGGGAGGGGATATGTTGCAACTCTTCGATTAACTAAGTGAAGATTGGATAAACACGATGAATTTTTAATTTAAAGTATAACCTTTAAAGATAGGATTTGAAGAATTTTTAAATGGTTTAAGAGAGAAAAAAAAAAAGATTAAAAATCATATTAAATTTTCTAATCTAGTTTCTACTTTCTCGCTGTTACGACCAATAAAGAACATCAACTTTTTACTAAAACATCCATATTTTTCAAAAATTTAATAAACTGCTCGCAATATTCAAGATAAACTTAACCTCTAGCTCATAAACTAAACGCAAGCAGGTAAATGCATTTTAAAATGCTGGCAATAAATATATTTCTGAAAGCTTTATAAATTATTTATCCCGACAGCTAGGCTAGATCTAGATTTTTACTAAATTTCGCAGCGTAGGGAAAAAAAAAAAACAAGCAAAAAAAGCAAACATCGGTGAAATAAGAAGATTATATTTAAGTAAATCCATTTTTCTTGCGATAAACTCACCAAAGAAATGAAATATTCCTCGTTAAAATATGCAAAAGAACATTCGAAATTTTTCTTTTCCACATAAATATTATATGACAAAAAAATATATATATATCTTTACAAAATCCCCTTTTTTAAAACTTTTATGACGAAGTATTGGCCAAGGATTCAGGTTCTTCTAGGTTTTGAAGTGCTCTTGTTATGACGTCATTGAACTAGCTTATTCGAAGAATTTCAAAACGAGCCAACAAGAACGTCTTGACCCCAGTATGGTCGCCATTTTTGTAGAACGTGACTTTTTCCGATTAACGCGTAACCGAGTCGAAAAGAATAAATTCCGTTAGCTGAAATTTTGAATAAACATCTCCATTGGGTTTCTTAGATAAATTCCACATTTTTAATCGCGATAATTCAGAAGTAATTCATGTAACGCATTCAAAATAAATTATCAAGCTTCAATGACATAAATACTATTATCTGCTTCTTTGGAATCAAAAAACATGCTAATTTGATTTCTGTGTGATCGCATGAGTTGGAATTAATTTATGTCGTACTGAATTCAGAATTTGATAAATAAATGTGACGTATATTCATTTGAGATTTTAATTAAATATTCATTACGCTTGTCAAAATAAATTTGTTGCTTAAAGAATTGAAGCAAAGTAAAAAAACAAATTGAAGAAAATATTGCAACTTCTGTTCTGCTTATTTATATGAGGCGTGTATAGATGGTCTATTTGTAAGTAATGATTTATTTTGAGTTAGAAATATAGATTCACTTTTGAACGGCTTTGTCATATAGTCAACGATTTTCCGTATTAAATTTTATAGTAATATATTATCAATTTTTTTAATCACTTAAAAAAAAAATCAATTAATCTTTTAAAAGATTCCGAAATATATTTAAATTCCGAAATATTTTAAACGAATAAATTCAAGGTTATTCAATAAGAATTACTTTATAATAAGAATAAAAATATGAAACCATTATTCATGCAATATTCATTATTTACGAATCGTCGTATGAACATTTAACAATTAATTAACAATTAATGAATAACTCAATTAAATTGGAAATTTGCCAAATGACATTTTCTTTTCCACAAGTAGTCAGTCTGATTCATTTAAACAACATTTAGTCAGCCACGGTTACAGTCAACTACGTCTGATTTGGTGTCACAACACAGCCTTTATAGTAACGGGGAAGAAAGAAAAAAATAAAAATAAAAAACTTCCGTTGCATTTGAACAAAAAAGAATTACTAATCCTTTAATGTTGAACCTACGCTAATTTTGAAATATTTAAACAACTGCCTATAATACAATAAAAAGATCTACTTTATCTTTTAAAAAAATAAATAATTCAATGTCGTTTCTCCATGTATGTTCGTTTGGCAAAAGTAGACTAAATGTACTTTAATCTATTCATTAAAATTTTTTTCTAATAAGGATTATTATTTATTTAGTCTTCATTTCATACGTTTTTTTTCTTTTGTGTATTGTAATATTATTTTCTGCTATCCTTTTCGTACTGAATTATTTATTTTAGCTAATTTAATAATTAATTTTTTTCAAAAGGGGGGGGATATGATGCAAACTGTCCGATTAAATTAATGAAGATGCATTTTAATACGATTATTTATTAGTTTAAAGTATAACCTTTAAAGATAGGGTTTCAAAGAATTTTTAAATGGTTTAAGAGAAAAAAACATTAAAAGCATATTAAATTTTCTAATCTGGTTGCTATTTTCTCGCTGTTACGACTAGTAAAGAACATCAACTTTTTACTAAAACATCCGTATTTTTCAAAATTTAATAAACTGTTCGAAATATTCAAGATAAACTTAACATCTAACTCATAAACTAAACATAAACAAGTAAACGCATTTTAAAATGCTGGCAATAAATATTTTTCTAAAAGCTTTATAAATTATTTATTCTGACAGCTAGGCTAGATCTAGATTTTTACTAAATTCTCCCGCAGCGCGGGAAAAAAAAACAAATAAACATCGGTGAAATAAGAAGATTATATTTACGTAAATCCATTTTGCTTGCGATAAACCCACCAAAAGAAATGAAATATTCCTCGTTAAAATATGAAAAGAACATTAGAAATTTTTCTTTCTCCGCATAAATATTAGATGACAAAAAATACCTTTACAAAATCCCCTTTTTAAAACTTTTATAACAAAGTATTGGGCAAGGATTCAAGTTCTTCTAGGTTTTGAAGTGCTCTTGTTATGACGTCATTGAACTAGCTTATTCGAAGAATTTCAAAACGAGCCAAGAAGAACCTCTTGACCCCAGTATGGTCGCCATTTTTGTAGTACGTGACTTTTTCCTGATTAACGCGTAACTGAGTCGAAAAGAATAAATTCTGTTTAGCTGAAATTTTGAATAAACATCTCCATTGGGTTTCTTAGACAAATTCCACATTTTTAATCGCGATAATTCAGAAGTAAATTTTTTAAAAACAAAAACACTGTAAGTTCTGTTCTACATATTTATATGAGGATGGCATACTTGGATGTCAAAATTAATTAATTGATATTGCAAGCAATACTAATTTAAAAATTTAACTGCAATTTGAATTTATCGATAAATAAAATATATAAATATTTCCATACTAAAAAAGTATTTAAAATTAAGAGAATTGCAGTGTTTTTTTTTTTACAAAAAAATTCATTTGCCATTCCATTTGTAAATATTTTTATTTTAACTTTGCAACACATACAAATTTTATAAGTATTCATTTATTACAAAATTTTATTGTTTTGTTTATTAGCAGGTTGTTTCAAATTTTCTATCTAGCCTCGGAAATGGTTGAACTAACCTTCATAGCTTAACAAACCGTCATTATGAAAAAGTGTTCCTTTTAATTTATATATTTTTATTTTTTTATAACAATCCGATTCGTGGCTCAGTGATAACGTGCATCCCTGGTTATCATTAGGACTGAGGTTCAATACATTGACGGCATTGTTGTAGGTAATGTTTCAAAAATGAGGCTCGATGGCGTTTGTGATGTTCAGCATCTTGCCTCGTGAGTCAGAATACCTGGTGGGAGTTTTCCGGCTTATCTCCCACACGATACGCTAATATGGGGTATAAATCCTTCCTAGGAAAGGGTTGTGAAATCTAATTCCGAAATATTTTAAACGAATAAATTCAAGGTTATTCATTAAGAATTACTTTCTAATCAGAATACAATATGAAAATATTATTCATGCATTATTCATTATTTATGAATCATCGTATGAGCATTTATATTTCTTTTTTTTTTTTTTGCTTTTAGCTGAAGTTCTGAATTAAATTGGAAATTTGCCAAATGACATTTTCTTTTTCGCAAGTAGTCAAAGTTTGACTCATTTATGCAATGTTTAGTCTACCACGGGTACAGTTAATATCATCTGATTCGGTTTGTCACAAAACAGCCTTCACAGTAATGGGGAAGAAAAAAAAAAATTAAAAACGTTCATTGCATTTGAGGAAAAGAACTAGTAATTCTTTAATACTGAAGCCAAGCTAATTTTGCAACATTTAAACCACTGGGTTTTAATACAATAAAAAGAGCTACTTTACCTTTAAAAAATAAATAATTCAATGTCGCTTCTCCATGTGTGCTCGTTTGACATAAGTAGATTAAATGTACTTTCATCTATTTATCGATTTTTTTTTTCAAATAAGCAGTATTATTTATTTAAAGTCCTCATTTCATATGTTTTTTCTTTTTCTCTTTTTAATATTATTATCGCTTGTCAACCTTTTGGAACTATATTATTTATTTTAGTAAATTTATAATGAATTTTTAAAAAAAAACGATAACATTAAATATCATATTAATAAACTGGTTGCTACTTTCTGGCTTTTACGATTAATCACATCAACTTTTTACTAAAGCATCCGTATTTTTCAGAATTTAATAAACTGCTCCCAATATTCAAAATAAACTTAACCTCTAGCTCATAAACTAAACGCAAGCAGGTAAATGCATTCTAAAATGCTGGCAATAAATATTTTTCTAAAAGCTTTATAAATTATTTATCCTGACAGCTAGCTAGATCTAGATTCTTACTAAATTCTCCCAGCACGAGGAAAAAACAAACAAACAAACAAGCAAACATCGGTGAAAAAAAAAAGAAGATTATATTTACGTAAATCCATTTTTCTTGCAATAAACTCACCAAAAGAAATGAAATATTCCTCGTTAAAGTATGAAAAGAACATTCGAAATTTTTCTTTCTCCGCATAAATATTAGATGACAAAACAAAAAATACCTTTACAAAATCTGCTTTTTAAAACTTTTATGACGAAGTATTGGCCAAGGATTCAGGTTCTTCTAGGTTTTGAAGTGCTCTTGTTATGACGTAATTGAACTAGCTTATTCGAAGAATTTCAAAACGAGCCAACAAGAACCTCTTGACCCCAGTATGTGGAGCAACGGTCGCCATTTTCGTAGTACGTGACTTTTTCTAAATAATGCGTAACTGAATCGAGAAGAATACATTCTGTTTAGCTGAAATTTTGAATAAACATCCCCATTGCATTTCTTAGATAAATTCCACATTTTTAATCGCTATAATTCAGAAGTAATTCATTTAACGCAATCAAAATAAATTATTAAGCTTCGATGACATAAATATTATATACTTCTTTTGGAATCAAAACATGTTAATTTGATTTTTGTGTAATTGCTTAGTTGGAATTAATTTATGTCGGACTGAATTCAGAATTTGATCGTGATATAAATAAGACGTATTTTCATTTGCGATTTTAATTAAATATTCATTATGCTTGTCAAATTAAATACGTTGCTTGAAAAATTCAATGATGATAACTATTGAAAAAAAAAAAAAAATTACGACAGACATGACTAAGTTACTTAATGAAAATATAAGTGATAAAAAATGATAAAACATGGACAATGATTATATTTCACACGCAAGCAACTAATGCAATTTTAAATACGTATACATTTTTTAAGAATATCTCATATTAATTTATTACTTAATTATTATCAAAGAAATATATATTTATATCAAAAAATAAATAAAAATATTTTTATGAATGTTTTTATTGAAATGATTATAAAAAGTACAAAAATTTTGTTATTTCTTTTTTCAGATATTAGTATAGTAATAGTTTATAATTTATTTTAAGTAATAAATTTTTTTTAATGTATTGTTTTTGTGAGGACAATTTAAAAAAAAGAAATTATACTACTTTCTGTTCTACTACTGTGCCCAAAAGTAAGATTCAAACACAAATGTCAAGGACAGTGTTTTAAATTGAAAATTGGTCTTACTTTTTGGACACAGTAGTACTTTTCCACCAACCATTAGCAAAAATGGAGTTTCAATATTTTGTTACGCATTTCACAAAGCTATCTCAGCAAAAATATGTGTTGTACTAAAATTCGTAATAAAGAACATAAATCAGAGAGACCATGCATAATCAATGTGGCTTATATCTATCGAACTATATTTGAATTGTTCCTAGATAATCTTTTAATTACACAACAACTCTGCCCAACGGCCCTTGCAAAGACCTTTGGACGAGTGGGTTCCTTTCTTTTCTTTCGCTCTCCTTTATTTTTCTTCTTTTTTTCCACTTAGAAAGCGTTCGTTGATTGATTTATCGAAAGCTGACAAGCATTCGCCCTAAGTAATCCTTTGGCTTTTCTTGTCGCCGGTTTCCTGTCCGCAGCGCAGGAAACGGCAGCTCCAGAACAGAATTAAAGCTGAGATTTCTGCTTCGTGACATTTGCCCAAGAACAAATTCGACTTACAAAAAGCTTCGACGGTGCTTTTTTTTTTTTTGGTTTGGCTTCCTTTTTTTTGTTCCGCGTTACACCTTTGGCGCTTTTTTTTTTTCCTGATACACAGTGCCTCGATTTTACCCTTTGGGTCAGTAGTTTCTCTTGGAAGGGCTTGGTGATTGGCTGAAAATATTGTTTGGTATGTTTTGAAAATATATTTTGAGTGATTCAATGATTTAGTGGGAAATTTTTGGTTAATTTTTAATAGAGTAGCAATTTATTCCAACTTCTTATTTTGTATTATTTGTAGAAAACGATTAATTAACATAAACATATTGTTTTCGAATAAGGAAAAAAATTAAAGCCCTCCATGAAATAATTCTATATCATAATTCTTCTATAACGAAAAATAAAAGATTTAAGAAGCTTTTATGTAAAATTCTATAAACTTTAATGTGGTATTCATTTGATACCATATTGAATCAAGTGATTTATAACAAGTGATAAATAATACTGAATCAAGTAACTTATGATTCTATCTATAAAATAATTAATAATCAACCTCTGTTATCATTAGGCATTTGATACTAATGTCATTGTTTTTTAATGCACTTTGAAAGTAAGAGGATCATGATTGTTTTCTGACAAATTAAATTTTAATGTCTTATTAATTCAACAACAACATTAAATAACTATTAATTATAAAATGGATAATATTTTAATAATCATTATAATGTTGTGTAATATAAATTATGCTCACTTGATTGAATTACAGTGTCTCGAATTCCTTAACTGGATGTCTGGCGTTGTTAGTGGGGAAGATTCGCTACATCATGGCGGCGTTCTGTAATATTGTGGAATATGTAATTATGTATGTTTCCATTCCATTATGTGTTCCATAAGCTTCATATGGTAGTGGTGACGAAGATTCAGGCTAACAGTAATATGGAGTTATGAATTGATGGATATAAGCACAGTCTACAATTTTAGGATTGCACAAATTGGATATAAAACATTGATTTATAAAATAAATGAATTATCTTTAAAATGATGAAGTGTCTTTCTTAATTCTTTTAAAATTTAAATAAAACTTACTTAATTTATAATAAAATACTTTTTTTACAAAATAACAAAGTATGGATTACAAAAAGTTGATCTTTTCCCAAAAGTTTGTTTTCTAGTAATGACTTTCATTTTATTTATTTGTCATTTCTATTAATAAAATTCCAATTATTCTCTGTTACTTAATTTGAAGCCTTAAAATTATTTATTTAAATAGTTTTTACACTCTTAAATTCATCATAATCAGTTGTATTATCTACAATGTTATCTAACAAACATACACTGTTACTTCAGGACTTACAATGCTGCGGTTAACAGGCAACTGGACCTCTGAATTTAGGAAGATTGGCTCGAAACCCAACAAACCCAAAAGTTCTGAAGTATTGGATGGGTAATAACATGTAAAATTTGAAAGCTTATATCAAATCCCCCTCACTGAATTTAAGGAGCATCCTCACAGATGGTATCACCAGATGCTAATCATCAAATGATCTTTTTGGGAATTTTCGTTAAAAGTTATAAAACTGAAAAAACTATTGACTCATTGAGGTAGTATTTTTATAATAAATGAGGTCACCAAGATTTGTGAATTCATATGCGAAACATATGTAAAAAAGCCTTGACATTGCGTGATATCTTCACATGTTGAATATCTTCGGAAAAATATCTGATAATTATGGTACCTGAAACTGACAGAAAGAAATATCAAGTTATAAAATGCAGAAGTTTTAGAGACCAGAAATGAAATAAATTAATGACTAATGAAATATACTGGAATCCATAAGCCTATCGTAGATAGTAAGTAACATATCGTATCGTAACATCGTATTATAACACTGAAGACACCATTGACCCCCTGAGGTGGTAGTTTCATAATAAATGACATCACCAAGCTTTGTAGGTTCATATACCAAACATAGGCATAAAAAGTAGAACACCAAGCTTTTTTCACCGAAATAAATGATATCTTCAGCGGAAAACATTATTATGATTTAATTATGATACCAGGAAAAGAAATTCAAATAATAAAACATTTTTAGGCATTGCATATTGTTTAGCTTCAGAAAATATCTGATAATTACGATATCTGAAACTGATAATTATGATACCGGAAACTGAGGGAAAGAAATATCAATTAATATAATGCAGAAGTTTTAGAGGGCAGAAATGAAATAAATTTAGATAAATGATTGATCGATGAGATATAGATTCCATAAGACTATCGTAGATAGTAACATATCGTATCGTAACATCGTATTGTAACACTGAAGACAACACTGACCCATTGAGGTAGTAGTTTCATAATAAATGCGGTCACCAATCTTTGTGGGTTCATATACCTTTTTTTTTTTCTTCTAATACAGCTGTCAAGTAGACCGTGATCTTTTATGCCATAATAGCTGCACCAATGTTACTCACTTTGCACTACCCAGGGGGCGCTTGTAACTGAAGATATGCCACGGGCGCGGAGTAACAATGCCCCCGCAACGTTCTACGATCCTATTGGGATAGGGGACCTACGGTTTAAAGTGGATTCCAAATCACTACAAACTTTCATGTCACCGCCGGGACTCAACCCCGAAACCTGTGGTTCCGAGCGCCAGAGTACTAGGCATTCGGACATCAGGCCCTGCTTCATATACTAAACATAGGCATTGCGTGATGTCTTCACATATTGCATATCTTCAGAAAAATATCTGATAATTATGATATCTGAAACTGATAATTATGATACCGGAAACTGAGCGAAAGAAATATCAAGTAATAAAATACAGAGGTTTTAAAAAGCAGAAATGAAATAAATTTAGATAAATGAATGATTGATGAAATATAGAATCCATAAGACTATCGTAAAATATATCTGAATATATATTTGAAAAAGAAAGGCACAGTGCTGGTATTTGTTGTTCTGAATATTGTTTCAAAAGCTTGTTTCAGGCAGTTGTTCCCTTGAAAATTTCACCAGGTTTTCTTTTGAAGGATCAGAAAATTCTGATGTTATGTTTGTGTAGCGCATATATCATAAAATATGATGTCACTACCAAAACAAGTAGTAGTTCAAATTTTTTTTTCACTGTTTTATGATAATATTTTCTTAATAAGCACAAAAATAACATTTATTTATTCTGAAATTCCTCTTTTTATCACCGCAAAACTTTAAAAACAACAAAAGAATAAAATTCTTTTATATTCCAATATTCTCAATGTACTCCCGACTCGTGACTCAGGGGCAAAATGGGCTGCTGGTGATCATTAGGGATGAGGTTCCATCCGCTGAGGAATTTGTTATAGACACCGTTTAAAAAACGAGGGCACTTCCAAAAACGAGTTTGTGATGTTCAGCATCTTGTCTCTTGAGTCGGACTGCCTGGTGGGTGTCATCCAGGGTTTTCCCCATAGATATGTAATGCGGGGTAGTTCTCCTAAGAGTCCTCCCGGAAAGACACTGCTCCTTTATTCGGTGTCACGGAGCAAAATCAGACTTCTACCTACGGGTGCGCTATCACAATAGAAACTACCCATTCCCTCCTTCCATGAGACCACATGGGTTCAGGGACTTGGTCGAAATGTTGCTATCGTCCAGACTAAGTGAGATATAATTATTCTCAAAGTTTTCATATATTATTATTATTTTTTAAAAGTGCGGATTAATCTGATAGCTTCTGAATTCTGGAACCTGGGTTACAAACCTTGTAAATTAAGTGGACCGAAAGCTTTCGTGTTTGTACCGAAAATGGAGAAATAAACCTATCTGCTGGAAAGTCCTTCAATTTCCCCCTTCGCTCGTGATATTATACAGGGCCACGAGGAACGATCTCAGATCAAATTGTCTGGATCAAGCACCAATATGTTGTTGTTGTGTTGTTTCTTATCCCACATGGTCGCCAGCAACATCTATACCATGTCCATGAACCGTTGTGTTCTCATTGAAAAAAGGAAACGAGAAAAGGTCAACTTCGGTTTGATGGAGCACCCATAGGTAGAAATGAGCTTGGCTCTGTGAAGAAGGAGGGAAGTGTGCCTTCCGGGAGCCCTTTCTGGGAACTACTCCACATTTGTGTAACGTATGGAGAAAACCCTAAACTCCCCGGTTAGGAAAACGGCCTATGGCCAAGTGGCTAGCGCTTGGGTATCACAAGCTTCAGGTTCGAATCCCTGGCGATGACACGGATGTTTGTGAGTGGTTCGGATTTCATTTTAAACTGTAGGTCCTGGTCTGTTTAGTCCTCGAATGCACAAAGATGACCGTAGAGCTGCAAACGAAACCCAGTTAGGGAAAGCAGGTAGTCTGAATCACGAGGAAAGATGCTGAACACCACAAACGCTATCGAGTCTCCTTGTTTTTCGAAACAGCTCCTACAACTAAGCCGCCAGATGATTGAATCTCAGATACAATGTTACCAGCGGCGTATGTTGCCACTGAGTCACGAGTCGGGTACAAGCATCAATAAAAATTAATAAATGTTTTTAATTGTAGTTTTTTAAAAAGCTATTAACATTCACAAAATGGGAATTATCAATAAACAAAAAAAAGTATTTTTTATAAAAATTGATAAATAGATAATCAATATACAGATTGTTTATTTGAGTTATAATTGAAAGTAATTTTTATGTCCCATGTAGAATAACAAAATTAAGCGAGTAAATCACAAAACAAGAATGAATATTTATGAAGTATTTTTGGTAGCGAAAATGCATGGCATGAAATATATTTCATGAATATTTAATGGAAATAAAAAGAAAATTTATGAAAAGAATATTCTGAGGGGGAAATATACGAAAATGAATTTATATGTAAATTTGCAAATTACAAAGAATATTTATTCACGTGTCTCTTGGCTAATGCGGCCAAGTGCGATTAAACTAACTGATGAAACATAACAAATGCTAATTAATTTTTGAAATGATAATATATCGGAAATCTTAAAATTGCAGGAAATTTTAAGATAATAAAAATTGTTACGATGTTTAATAAAGTTTTTTTTCTTAAAAGGATGAAATATTGCCGCATAATTTATTTAATATTTGTTCAAACTTTGCTTAGAGATGAAGTAATAAACATTAAATTTTTTAGCAGGGTAATCTCGAATATATTAGCATCCCATATTTGTATATTTTCGGAGTACCAGAAATTATAAAAACTGTTAGCTCGTAATTCAAACGATGTATATTATGTACGATCACGACGATTTGCCAGATTGATGAAGAAACTCTGTTTCATAGCAACCTCTATCTCCTGCTTTGTGAATGAGAGAAGTTTCTTAAGCTATAAGCCCATTGATAGGATAGAAAAGGAGTAAGATATACATATATATATAGAATATATATATATATATATATATAATTTATTAAAAATTAGCTTATTAATTATTTATATTTTTAATTAATAAAAAAAAATATCCGTACATAATTTTTTAATATTATTATTATATTTTTAAGAAGGTATTAAAAAAAAAAAATAAACAATAGAAACAAACAAAAACGATTGGAGGGGAAATTGAGACTCAGCATAGAAACCGCATGGCAATTCGGAAAGGAGGAAATCGAAACGCTAATGAATACTATTCAGAACAGCGCGAGGTCTTTGCGATTTTTGAAATCAGAAACGTCGTCATCATAGTTGCTTAGATCATTCCAAACATGATTATTGATATTTGGAATGGAGTTATAAAACTTTTGTGCAATTTTACAAACAAAGTGTTTAAAATGGAAAGGGGACGGAAAGAACATGTCTGATATCTTCATTTCTGAAAAACCAGGGCGAATGTATAATCATAAGTGGGATTTTATTTTCAAGTCTTTGTATGATCTCGAAATTCGACGGAGCTGTAGATCCCCAAATATGGACTCGCAAAAAAAATAAAAAAAATATTGAAACAAAACCGCATTTAGAGGATAAAAACATTTAATAGATTGATAATTAATTTAATTTTATATTAGTATTTGAATAATGTGACTGTAATTTCATCTTAATTACGTTGCACATTGAGTAGAAAATAAAGATAAATAATATAAAACCGAAATCCTTTCACGAATTTCAATTTATCATGTGTGAACATATTTTTCTAAAAAAACACATAGGTTTGGTTTGGTTTGTAGCTCTACGATCATCTAGTGCACACTTTGGACTAAACAGACCGGGACCTACAGTTTAAAGGGATTCGAACCCCTCACAAACATCCATGCCATCGCCAGGATTCGAACCTGAAGAAAGGATACCAAAGGCCACATTTGGCCACCAGGCCTACAGTTTAAAGAGGATTCGAAACCCTCACAAACATCCATGCCACCGCCAGGATTCGAACCTGAAGCCTGTGATACCAAAGGCCACATTTGGCCACCAGGGCTAATACATATGTTTGGTTTGTCGCTCTGCAGTCATCTTGTGCACTTTGGGTTAAAGCTAGACCGGGACCTACAGTTTAAGTGGATTCCGAACCACTCACAAACATCCATGCCCTCTGCCAGGATTCGAACCTGAAGAAAGGATACCAAAGTCCTGAGCGCTAGTAAAGTTCGCCACCAGGCCGCTGATACACATAGAATATATTGATCGGATTGCTGTTTGCTATTTTACAATTAAGTTGTGAAAGAAAAAAAACCCCAGAAATTCAAATGTAAGAATTTAATATATTGTGAGATTCAGTAAACTGTTACTGAGTTCCCTACCTTTTCGGGACATTCTTGACACCCCAATGGATATCGGATTACTCCCATAGAGGGGGAGAGCAGGCCAGAGGTAGGGATCGGATCCAAGGGAGGTGGAAAAGCCTTTCTGCGAGGAGGCTTACCATTTGTGGATCCTGATTGTAGATAAGGGGTCTGATGGCAGAGTGACTAACGCTCCGTGCCACAGGTTTCGGATTCGAGTCCCTGCAGTGCCATGGATGTTTGTAGTGGCTCGAAATCCACTTTAAACTGAATATGACCAGTTGACAACTCTACAGCCCAAAACAAAACTGACTTTGTTTCGGAATCCTCTAATTCATATTTTAGAATAGTGAGCGTATGGCTGACAAACTACCAGCGTAAAAAGAAAACATCTCCTGTTGCAGAATCTGCCAGTAGGCAGCCAGCCATGGACCAACATTAATGCCAGGTAGTAGAGCCTGATGGCCGAGTGGCTAGCGCTCTGTACTCCGTACCACAGGTTTCGATTCGATTCCCGGTGGTGCTATGGATGTTTGTAGTGGCTCAGAATCCACTTTAAGCCGTAGGTCCCGGTTTCCTATGACCGTTGATCTTCACAGAGCCCAATCAGACTTCTTCTCCCCACATCATTCCCAAATTGTAAAGGGCAACTCAGCTCTAGGCTGTGTGGTGTAGTAGTAGTGCCAGGGAGTTAGTTAGTTAGATTTTATATAAATTATTTGATTTGTAAATAATTAATTATCATTAATATTGTTAATATGGAATACCGTAGCTTTGTTTTCTTTAATCAAACGAACCAACCCCAATACGGAGTATCATCGCATATATGTTCGATTTATTACATTTTATTACTATCTGAAAATTGCCCATTTTATGCATAGAAATAATTCATATAAAAGCACTGTTTTGCTCAATTTATTAAAGTTTTAATAAAACTCTTTCCATACGTTCTTTATTAAGCACAAAAAGTTTAGAAAACAATATTTTTCTTCCAACTTGTTTAAATATATATATTTTTTCAAATAAAGTGCTTTCAAAACTCATTGATTTCTTTTTGAGGAAAAATTTTAAATTAAATCTTCTGTAAGCCTGGAAATTGAAAAAAACTGTATGCAAGCTTGCATAGTTAATGCGGAAAAAAAGTATTGCTTTTCATATTTTTATGGAATATTTACTCCCATAAGAATTGTCCCCATTCTTATTTTCCTGAAAATCTTCAATCAGTTTCAACATCAATAACTTGATAAAATCATAAAAACAAAAAGTTACGATCCAAAACATTTATAAGACAAAAAGTATCAGAGCAAGAAAAATTTTCACATCAGAATTGTTTTATATAACGTTTCTATCAACAGAAGCCCTGTAATGTTTTGAAAATTTCATTGTATACAAGAAGAAAAATTTAAATGTAGTTTCTTTTATCAGTCTTACTTTTAACAGAATGTTTTTCGTTTGAATAATGTTTTCATTTAAATATAAGAAGATCAGCAAAATTTATATTAGTTTCCATTTGAAACTATAAATGTTTTTGAAGTAGTTTATCTTTTACTTTCGTTATTACAAAAGTATTTTGCCGTTTTCATTTATTATTATACAAACTAGTTTGTGGTAGATGTGTTTTTGTTTGTTTGTGCAGCTTCAGGGTTCGGGTGTGGTTAACTCGTGTCTCAAGTCTAATAACGCATTTATTTTGACACACAAGTCCATTTGCGGAGGAAGGATTCCCCTTACATGCGATGAGAACTCGTAATACAGTGCCAGTTACGCCATGAGTCCTGGGTGAGTGTTAAGTGATTAACGTCGATTTCTTCAGAAGGCCACAAGGGGCGCTTTTGCAGTGAAGAACCATCTAAACCAAGTTCAAGGGCACATTTTTTTACGCGCATTTATTTTTGTCGTTAACACATTTATTTTGACGCGCACAAGTACCACAATTAGATACAAATAATATATAACAAAACATAATTCTCATTTAAAACATCTAATTATACATCTGCGGAAAGATTCCACTTCTAGCTCTCGGGATGAGAGCTCGTAATACAGAGCCAGTTGCGCAGTGAGTCCTCTCGCGTGAGAGTCTGATTGTCTACTGACGATTTCTTTAGAACGCCGCAATGGGCACTCTTACAGTGAGTGAAGAAACATGGTTGCGTAGGTGGAACCACGGTTACACTGCTAGAATTGTTTAAAAAATAAAAATGTTTTAGTTGAGTTAAATTAAAAATAAAGGAAGATATAATTTTTTGCCCTAACTTAAAGTATTTTTCAGCTTTTGTGATTGCCAATGTTTTTTTTTTATATCAAAAGTTAGAAATTAAATTTTTTTTTCTTTTATTATTTTTCAACGAAAAGAACAATCCAGTGAATTTTAAATCAAGAATCAAGAAAACTGTACCAGCAAGTATGCTTATAACATGCTGGATATTTCTCAACTTCAAATATGTATATTACTAATTCATCATTTATGTCAGCCCTTTCTACGTAAACAAATGAATCAGATGTCAAGCCTGAAAATCTTGGCTTTGAATCTTTTATAACTCTTAAAAAGCTCTCTGAATGACGGACACTCAGAACGTTTTTCAAAAACATGAGCTCAGCTAATAACACGTTTATAATATTCCTCGAGATTTTTAGCAACGGCGAAAATATCCATTGTAGCGATTACATTTTCTAACAATTCATTCATCTTCACAACCTCATCGCCAAAATTAAAAATCAGCTAAACACTTAAATGAAGATCGGCAATTTTACTATTAGATTTTCTAAGAATAAAAATTTTACACTATGATCGATTACACATAAATTAATTTAAAGAACAATTAACAGCGGCAAACATAGGATTTTGAACACAGATATAATTATTTTTATTAAGTAATTTTATATGAGGAATATGTATTTTTATCAAAATATTAAGATAGACCAGAGTAATTTAAAAAATTGGTAATTAAAAAAAATGATTTTTTATATATTTATATCAATTTCGTTATGATATTTACATTTATATTTTACTGAAAATTAATGATAGTGATTAGTCAGTTTTCTGTCATGATTGCACTAAAAATCAAATTATACATTTTTAAAAAAAATTAAACCTTCATAGATATTTTTAAATAATTTTTGATGAAAATAAAATTACAGTTTTTGGATATTTAATTAAATCGAGCAAAATTCGTCAATAATAAAGAAATATATAAACTGTAACGCAACTTAATGAAAATATGAATAACTATTTATCATTCATCTGCTATACTAGTTTTTACGAGTTTTGAGTTCTGATCGTTGCTTAAGATTATTGCCTGTTATTTAAATGCTCTGGAGAACTTGTAAATTAAAAAAAAATAACACAAGTTCTTTAGAGCTACAAGTAAAAATAAAGAAAATTGTGCTCAATCATTAATTATAAAAAAAAATAGGTCCAATCTGTCCAGTCATCATAATATTTTCCCTCTTTAATTTATATACAGGGTGATTATAATTAATGAACCCACTTTCAAAATGCTGTAAAAAATAAACCACTCGTCACAATTTGAATTGAAGATACTCGAAGAAAGGGAAACGGTATGGCATCACAAAAAAGTTCCACAGATTTTCCCATCCAATTTGGTATGACCTTGCAGTGGTGGATGGGCTTTCCACTAACAGTGTCACAACTGTTGAAAGACTTGGAAGACTTTTTCCGTCGAAAAACCGAAACAACCAAGCAGTTTGAACACTACAATTGGTTTTAATATGCCACTCATTCCAAATACGTTTGTAATTTCTATTTAAAATATCACTGGCAGCCAAATTAACTTTCTTTATACCGCTTACAGCGCCATTTATTAATACACTTTGGAGCTGTTTTTTTGATGCAGTACCATTTCCCCCTTCTTCAAGTGTCTTCAGTTCAAATGTGAACTCATTGTGACGAGTGATTCTTTTTTTTACAGCGTATTGAAAGTAGGACTTTAATTATAATCAAAATGTATATTTCTTAATTCATTAATTGCGCGTGTGATTAAGGAAACATTAAATTTCAAAACCTTCCAAAATTTTAAACACATATATCTCAAAATTTCATTATTAGAGTTGTGTCACTATTACAATTCATGATACACATGTATTACATTACATTTACGAAGAAGGTTGTCCATTTTGTGTCGATGTTCAATTAAAACTGAGTTTTCATAGAACGTAAAATTAAATGTAATTATTTTGTTGCGCATTGTGACGACGACGATTCGCCAGATTGACGTAGAGACTTGGTTGCTTAGTAACCTCTATCTCTTGCTTTGTGAATTTCTTAAGCTGAAATTAACTTATTAATTGTTTTTATATTTTTAATTAATAAAATATTTTTATGTATATGTAATTTTTATATTATTATTATAATTTTAAAAGACAATAAAAAATAAACAATAAAAACAAAAACAATTGGAGTGGAAATTATGACTCAGCGGAGAAACTTCATAGCAATTCGGAAAAGGATATCGAAATGTTAGTGAATAATATTCAGAACAGCGCGAGGTCTTTCGCGATTTTGAAATCGGAAATGTCGTAATCATAGTTACCAAAATCATTCAAAACAGAATTATTAATATTGGGAATGGAGTTATAAAAATTTTGAGCAATTTTATAAGCAAATTGTTTAAAACTTGGGAAGGAAAGCATGTCTGATATCCTTATTTCGGAAAAACTAGGGCGAATTTATAATAATACTTTAAAATTTTATTCCATTTATTATGCGCCTTGTGAAATAGTTTCTGAAATGAAGTACTAATTTCGTAACTACTACTCCTACTATTTTGTCTAACAAGTATATTCAATATAGTTTCAAAATAATTTTTATCTTTTCATTTTACAGAAACTGCAAAAGGATTTGCTAATTGAAAAATTCTCCTCACGTTCTTTAAAGAATCATTAAATTGTGAAATTTTCTAAAAGTTTTCTTAATTACAACTAGATATATTTATAGCACATTCTATCTTGTTGTTGATGTAATTATAAAATGTACAGTCCATAGCAGACTTTAAAATAGTAATTTTGAGTAAAAAACCACAATGATAAATTATAGTTAATAAGCTAATTAGAAATTTAATATTGCAAACGATTTTGCAAGAAAAGGAAATGAAGTGAAAAACTAAATTTCACCATTAATTCTCAGAAGTATTTAAAAGCAGTGTTCTTTTATTTGCATATATTTGAAAATTCGAATGTCGATAAATTTTCTTTAATTATTTTGAGAACTAGCGAAGCCGATTTTTAATTATATATTTCTACTTCTTTAAACATATCTTACAGTTTGTTCATGGAATCATTATTAGAAGCAATAAAAAGCAAATAAAATTTGAAAACTAGAAACTGAAAATACTTCATACATCAAATAATTAATCTTTTCTCTTACAACATGCACAAACTTACGCTAACATTAAACAAATAAACACGCTCTTTAATAAAAATGACGGCAAAATGATTTAAAATAATGAATGCTTACAAATATGAAAAACACTTTTCTGTACTTCTCATTAGTAATATTTATTAAAAATGTAAAAAAGACAATGAAAATATTCATGCAGACATATGGTGTAAGAATTGTTGAAAAGTTTCAGAAACCTTCTGTAGACAGCAAATGAATAAATCACCTAGAATTCTTTTAATAATGAACAGTTTTAAATTGTGGAAATGTAATCAAGGAAAGATGTATCAAATTAAGTACGCGATAGTAAATGGGATTCGTATTTTTAAATTGTTCCAAATTAAAAATAAAATTAATGAATTATTTGATTGGATGGATTGAATTTAAACTTTAGAAAATGGTCCGAAACATGTTAAATAATCATCTCATATATTTTTAAATAAAATTTTTGTGTTTGAAATAAAATCTTAGTTTTTGGATATTTACTTTGATAAAAGGTAAATTCGTTAATAACAAAAGAAATATATATATTTGCATTACCTTATAGTTGTTATTATATAGTTGCATTATCATATATACGTATATATATATATGGTAATGCCACTTGATGAAAAATGAATAACTATATATTGTTCATCAAACACTATCACAGCAGCCTGATGGCCAATTGGTTAGAGCTCTGTCCTTTGGTAAAACAGGCTTCAGGTTCGAATCCTGACGGTGGCATGGATGTTTGTGAGTGGTTCGGAATCCATGGTTCGAAATCCACCCGATCCCATCGAAATCAGGTCCAAAGTCAATTTAGCCTAAAGTGTTCACGAAATGACTATAGAACGACAAACCAAATACTAGTACAACTCGAAAAATACGAGCTTTTGAGTTACGACTGTTGCTTGCTATTTATATGCTATGGCACACTTACAAATTAAAAACATAACACAATTTCTTTATCGGCTACATGTAAAAATGAAACAAACTGTGTTCAATCAATAATTGTAAAAAATTAGGTCCAATTTATGTTCCATCTTAATATTATCACTTTTTAATTTTTGCAACTCATAAACCATATGTATTATATTGCAATTTAAGAAGAAAGTTGTCCATTTTTGTGTCGTTGCTCATTTAAACTTGAGTTTTCATGAAGAATTTAAATTTAAATGTAATTATTTGATGCATATTGTGAAATAATTTTCTGAAATTAAGTACTAATTTCGTAACTACTACGTCTACTACTTTGCCTAACAGGTATATTCATTATAGTTTCAAAATAATTTGTATCTTTTCATTTACGAAACTGCAAAAGGATTTGTTGAGTGAAAAATTCTCCTCGCGTTCTTTAAAGAATCATTAAATTGTGAAATTTTAAAAAAGTTATTCTTAATTACAACTAGATATATTTATAGCACATTCATATCTTGTTGTTGATGTAATTATAAATATGTACAGTCCATAGAAGACTTTAAAATTGTAATTTTTGGTAAAAAAGAAACACAATGATAAATTATAGTTAATAAGCTAATTAGAAATTTAATATTGCAAACGATTTTCCCAAGAAAAGGAAATGAAGTGAAAAACTAAATTTCCCCATTAATTCTGAAAGTATTTAACAGCAATGTTCTTTTAATTGTATATATTTGAAAATCTGAATGTCGATAAATTTTCGTTAATTATTTCGAGAACTACCAAAACCGATTTTAATTGCATATTTCTACTTCTTTGTAAATATATCTTACAGTTTGTTCGCGGAATCATTATTAGAAGTAAACAATTAAAATTTGAAAACTAGAAACTGAAAATGCTTAATACATCAAATGATTAATCTTTTCATTTACTACATACACAAACTTACGCTAACATTAAATGAATAAACACACGCTTTAATAAAATTGAGGCAAAATATTTTAAAATAATGAAGCCACTTAAAAATATGAAAAACTTTTCTGTTACCATTAGTAATATTTATAAAAAAATTAAAAAGACAAAAAATTTCCATGCAGACATATGGTGTAAGAATTGTTGAAAAGTTTCACAAACATTCTGTGGATAGCAAATGAATAAATCACCTAATTGCATATTTGGTAGAATTCTTTTAATAATGAATTGTTTTAAATTGCAGAAAATTAAGGAAAGATGTATCAAATTACATATGATAGGAAATATGCTTTATATTTTAAGTTGTTGAAAAATTAAAAATAATAATAAAATCTTTGGACAAAACATTTATTATTTAGATTCTTTTTAATAATGGTTTTAAATTGTTTTAAAAGATGGCATCAAACATGTTAAATAAAATAAAACATTGCAGCTGTGCATAATTGTACGCACTGGCAAGTGCCCCTGAGGCGTACAGGAGTCAAATGATTAGTAGGCCTCGAGGGTCACCAGAGAGGAAATACAGGGCAATGATGAACAATAATGCAGTTTTAAATCACAAAAAATCAAGGAAAGATGTATCAAATTACATAGGTGATGGTAAATGGGTTCAAAAAGTATTTTAAGTTGTTCCAGGTTAAAAATAATACTAAAATCTTCAAAATATTTATGATCTGGTTGATAAATTTAATTTAAGGTTTAGAAGGTTATCAAACATGTTAAATAAAATAAAACATCATAGCCGTGCTTCTCCTCTCTGGCAAGAGTTCCTGTGACGTACAGGAGAAATGGTTAAAGTAGGCCTCGAGACTCTGCCCGAGAGGAAGTACAGCGTAACCACGCGCTTCTGTTGAGAAACGTTTAGTTTATACTCTCATCCCGATAAAAAACCCGATATGTTTAACGCAATCTGGTAGTATAATGTTTAAAAATACAGACTTTCAAGGTTTAAAAAGGAAATAAAATATTTAGTGCCCTTGCGTGTACCTGAGTATCAGGAGAAAATCGGTTTAGAAGTGGAATCCTTCCATGAATCTATAATTATAAGTCTTTAAATGTGTTAAATGTGGTATATGTGTGGTGTTTTGTGAAAGCTGAAAGCTGTGTTTGTTTTCCACCCGGTGTCTCAAGTATCTCGACCTAATCACACCTAGTTACAACCCAGTTGCCTAACCTGCACAGTACAATATGTTAATAAAATAATCCTGCCGTTTATTTGTCACAAACATTAATTCAACGTTGTTTCAAATATGGTTATAAAAACTTTTTATCGTGCTAAATTTAACAACAGCACATGAATATTATGTTTGTGGATAATTTCTTAGTATTAATTTATATATAGTATCACCGTTGTCTATGAGAATGAGAAAAAAAAAAAAATCAAATACTGTTTTGCATTTGTGTATTTTATGGTAGATAATACAGAAATATAACCGCGGCCTGATGGCAGCTTGTCTAGAACTCTGGCCTAATACCACAGGCTTCACTTTCGAGCCTTGAGGTGCCATGGATGTTTGTTGGTGGTCCGAATCCACGTTAAACTGTAGGTACCGGTTTAATTGCCCTAAAGTGTGCACAAAATAACCGTAGAGCACCAAACCAAACAGAAATATAATATGTTGACAATCGCTGTGACTGTAAACATAATCATACAAGCACAAGATACAACAATACTACTTCATCATACCACATCACTGTACCCAGAGCTGAGTTGCCCCTTTACAGTTTGGGAATGATGTGGGTGAGAAGTCTGATTGAGTTCTGTGACGCTCTACGGTCATTTGAGACCGGGACCTACACCTTAAAGTGGATTCTGAACGATTACAAACATCCATCAACAGTCGGGATTCGTACCTGATATCTGTGTTACGAGTGCCAGAGCGCTAGCCACTCGGCCATCAGGCCCTAATATTTAACACACAGCATGTATATTTAGAAAACATTCATTTAGATATTTAGTGGAAGGATTCCACTAAACGCTCTCGGGATGAGAGATTGTTATTTTGCGTTAGTAGAGCTTTGCGTCCTCTCGGGCGGGAGGTATGATGTCAACTGAACTTTTCACCGAGACGCCGCAAGGGGCGCTTTTGCAGTGCGTAGGATGAACACGGTTACAGGTGGAAATACGATGGGTGGAACCAAGGTTACATTATTTGATTACAGCGAGAAGGAAGCTTACATAAATTCGCACCTTAGCATCACATATTGACACCAAAGCATGTCTATTATGTACAAATAAATACCTAAATATAATATTTTAATGAACATCTTTAAATTTACATATTTTATATCAAGCACATGGGGCCTGAATGGCCGAGTGGCTAGAGCTCTGGCGCTGGGGTACCACAGGGTTCCAGCCCCGGCGGTGCCATGGACGTTTGTAGTGGTTCGAATCTACTTTAAACCGTAGGTCATGGTCGTTGAACGTTGCGGGGGCATTGTTACTCCGCGTCCGTAGCTTATCTACAAGCTACACGCTCCTCCTGAGTAGTGCTAAGTGAGTAACGTCGGTGTAGCGCTTGTCTTAAGGCATCGAAGACAACTGTCTAAGTGTTCGGCAGCTGCATTAGAACAAAAAATATATCAAGTACATTAAGCCATGTTTCTTTTTCATTTATATTTGCAATTGAAAAATGATACAAAAATTTGCAAAGTAGTGAAATTCATCTAGAAAGTAATTTTTATTTTATATACAGAATTTCAATCGATTGACCTTCTGTCTACTTTCAATATAAAATAAGCACAGCGAAAGAGTTAAATTATCTTAAATGGCAGAAAATGTATATTAATGTGTAAACAACCATATTTACTAACAGGAAATTATACACCAAAAATCTAAAAATTAGAAAAAAGCCTTATTATCGACAGGCTGGAATGAGATTTTTAAATTGTTCTCTTTGATTTATGGCCTGCAATTATTTTTAACGAGCAATCCATATCTTTTAATCTTAATGAAAATCCAATGATTGCTTATTCAGCTTCTGTTTTTTTAAATGACTTTTGACGAAAATTGAGTTCGTAATATTAATGTGAATAAACTTTATTACACTGATGGACATTCAGAATGTAACATAGTGAATTCAATAACTTTGAATTTGCATGATGTGACAAGCATGGAAAGACACATATATTATTTTAAAGCACCGAAAGTCTTATTAGTAATTAGATATTGTCATATCTCATTAGCAATCTTATTAGTATATTAGTCATATTTTATGAGCATGGAAAGTTATATCCTATTAGTAACTAGTATATATATATATATATGATAGATCATTATAATTATAAATATTTTTAAAGTTTTAAAAGTCTTACAACTTTTATAAATTTTATTATTTTTAATGAACAGTTTTTGGCAAGGTTTCTCATAACTTTATGTATGGAATTTGACGCACTATGATTACAAATATTTTAAAAATTATTTTCTGTTATATACTTTGAAAAACAACTAAAAGGTTAAAAATGTTTTTGTAATTTCTTTTGAAAATTAATTATTTATCTGAATTCTTATTCTAAGTACAAAATTATCGAATATATTTTAAGAAGTAAAAATACAACCAATTACTTATTAGAAAAGCCACATCACTTTATATAGATTCCCATCATAAAAAATAAAAAGTTAATAGGAAGCGAGTTAAAATTATATAAAATAAAAGTAAACAATAAAATGTAGTATTTATTAGTACACATATCATTATTAAAGTAATAACAAATTACGTTGTCGGTTTTACTTATCCCACTTGGTAGATATCTAATATAGCCCAAGCCCACGAACCCGTATGGACTCATGGTTGAAGGGGAAGCAAGCAGCACCCGTAGGTAGAAGTCTGACTTTTGCTCTGTAATGTTCTTACAGTCATAGGAGACCGGGACCTATGGCTTAAAGTGGATTCCAAACCACTACAAACATCCATGGTATCGCCGGGACTCGAACCCGAAACCTGTGGTACCGAGCGCATAGCGCTAGCCATTCAGGCCATTCAGGTCCTCCACAAATTACGTGAAAGCCATAAATACAATTAAAAGAATTTGACTGTTTGGTCATTTTTAGGCTTTGGATTATTTGCTATTTTAAAGTTTCTTTCGGAATAAAATCAAGTCACTCTTATTATCATGTGTGAACATGATGTTCTCCTAGTTGGAGGTCCGTGACGTTATTCGAAAATGAGGGTCAAGCAAATAAAATTCCATTGCAAATTTTGGCGGAAAAGGGTACTTTGGGCACCTTAGCTCTTGAAATGATTCATGAATAATGTTAATCTTAAAGAATTTTCTGGAGAATTTGGCTTTTGTTTGAAGTATTTTTGTAGTATGGTTTTGAATCCCTTTTCATGTTTTGGGTTAGGATTTTAAACACTTGTATTTCCAGGGCTATAAGTACTCGTAGTGTGTTGATAAATTTCTTTCTTTTGAAGTTTCATATTTATCACTTTCGGCATTATCCGGTGCCTACTGAGCTGTATAGTGCTTCTTATTGTATTTGGAATACTTCATTCTTCATTTATCCCTACAATTTTCAAACTTTGTTAAATTCTTTTGATATATAGTGAATGTTATAATGTCTAAAATTTTCCATGTAGAATTGGGAATACTTCATTCTTTATTTATGTCTAAAGTTTTCAAACTTTAATATATTCTTTTGGGTATTGTATATGATTACGTTTCTTGTAGATTACGTTTCTTAGAATACTTCATTCTTCATTGAGACGGCATTTATCTTACTTTTGTGTTTCTTTTTTTAGAGATTCTTGAACAGTTCATTCTTCATCTAGTCAAGATTGGCTATTTGAATTTGGCCATTATTTTAGTATTCCAATCAATTGCTTCATATATATATATCTAGCACTATTAAACATTGGTATATTCCTGAATTATTCATCCGTCCTCAAATGTTCACACATGATAAGTTGAAATTCGCAAAAAGATTTCAGTTTTATTTATTTGTTTGATTTAAAAATGGAATAAAAAGTTTTAAATATTGATAATTATGTGTTATATTTGTGATTGATGCAAATTTATATTTTTATTGCACACTTTCAATTATTGATTTAATGAAAGTGTGCAATTAGTGCAATAAAAGATAAATTTGTGAGATTTATAAAAACTGAGATTTATTATCTCAGAATGTTCTAATGAATAAAACTGCGAAAAAATAAAGAGTGAAAGAATAATCTGGAAATGAAAGAATTTAAGAAAACATATTTTCAAAAATGCTGAAAAAAATAAGAGAGAAAAAAACCCAGATATCTCAGAAAAAAAAACTATTGTCATCATAAGAACAAAAGGAACAAGAACTTTTATTCGTTTCTCTAGACTTACAGAAATAAAAACCATCTCCAAGTTCGAAAAACTAGAGTAAAATTTAAATGAGAAAAATAAAAATATGCCGTGATAAAAATGTGGGTAGGTTGTTTGTTTAAAAAAAAAAAAAAAAAAGAAGATTCTTTTTTTCTGATTGAAGACTAAGAAAAGATAGTTCCAGCCAAGGATTTTTATGTCATAAGAGCAACGTTCGTCCCTAAAAATGGATTTTTATGGGAATTTTATTCAAAGGATTGAATTGCATGGTAAAAAAATAGAAAAAGCAATTCTTAAAAAAAAATAAGAAAGAATAAATGATGAGGAATCCTAATGTAATTGTGGAATATTTCCAAATCAACCAATTGTATTTAGTAATAACAAAGATGTATTATTTTTTTAAAACTATCATCGAATAATTATTGCTGGGATAATTAACACTGTGTTTGTTTTGTTTATGAGGGCATATGAATAACATATTAATTTAAAGCATAAATATCTTAGTGTTTTTGAAACATTTAAAAAAAAAAGGATGTGTTTCGGTCAAGTTCATATGAAATTTCTATGAATCACCGTCAAATATTAATATAATTTTTATTCTTACAGTAGCTTCATTACTATAAATACAGTAGACTCTTATACCGTAAACTTCTTTATTACAATCATGAGAAGTATACGGCATTTTTTCAGAGAATTCATTAGATTGTAAAAAGTTAATATAGAAAGCGAGTTAAATTTTTAAAATCATATGAAATAAAATAAAACAATAAAATATAATAAATATTATTACACAAATCATTATTAATGTAATAGCGAATTAAGCGAAGGCCATAAATACAATTGAAAAAAATTCGACTATTTGGTCATTTTTAGGCTTAAAACTTTTTGCCATTTTTTTTTTCGGAACAAAAACAAGTTACTCTTATTTATTTAATTGTTTGATTTAAAAATGGAGTAGACATTTTTAACAATTGATAAATACGTTGATAAATATTTTGATGGACTGATGCAAATTTATCTTTTATTGCACTAACTAATTACACACTTTCAGTAAATCAATAAATCTGAGAATGTTCTAATGGATAAAACTGCGAAAAACAAACAGTGAAAGAATAATTGGAAATGAAAGAATCTAAGAAAACTTATTTTCAAAAGGCCGAAAAAGAAAAAAAAGAAAAAAAAAATCCAAATATCCCTTGAAAAAAAAAACTATTGTCATCATATGAACAAAAGGAACAAGAACTTTTATTCGTTTCTCTAGACTTACAGAAATAAAAACCATCTCCAAGTTTGAAAAACTAGAGAAAAATTTAAATGAGAAAAAAAAAAAATATTCAATGACAAAAATGTGGGTAGGTTGTTTGTTTAAAAAAAAAAAAGAAGAGTTCTTTTTTTCTGATTGAAGACTAAGAAAAGATAGTTCCAGCCAAGGATTTTTTTATGTCATAAGAGCAACGTTCGTCCCTAAAAATGGATTTACTACGGAAATTCTATTCAAAGGATTGAAAAAAATAGAAAAAGCAATTCTTAAAAAAAAAAATAAATAAATAAATGATGATGGTAAATCCTAATGTAATGGAAAATTTCCAAATCAAGTAAATGTCTTTAGTAATAATAAAGATGTTTTATTTTTTTTTAACTATCATTGAATATTTTATTGTTGGGATAATTAACACTGTGTTTGTTTTGTTTATAAGGGCATATGAATAACATATTACTTTAAAACATTGGTGGCCAACCGAAATGATCTTGCGGGCCACTTTGTAAAGGCATCCTAACTCCGAGGGTTGCATATATAATTATATATCCCCATATTAGATTTAGACCCAGTATAGACATTTTTTGGAGCGAAAAATTGCATCCATATATTCAAAATTAAACATTAGGAGTTATTATAATTGTGTTTACTATTATTCTTATATGTGAACATATATAATATAATAATAATGATAATAAACGCACTACTGCTCGTATCTATGGATGGTTATTGCGTCACTGAGGTCACTTAAAGTGAAACATAGAGCCTGATATATTAGATGTTCCAAGATGTGCCCGCATCATAAGTTCGCAGAATATAATTTAATTATTCTGTGAATTCAAAATATACTCACTCATTAATAAAACAGGCAATATCTGTCCTAACTGTCCTAATTAACTTAAAATCAAAGTTAATTTTTTTCTTAATTTCCACAGTTAATTTTTGAATATATGGATGCTCAAATATTGTATTTTTTAATACATTTTTTCACTACTTTGACCATTATAAAATAAATATATAATTAGTAAAAGTGTGATACATCTCACGGGCCGGAAAAATATTCAAGGCGGGCCGCGAGTTGGCCACCTCTGTTCTAATGGATAAAACTGCAAAAAACAAACAATGAAAGAATAATCTGGACATTAAAGAATCTGAGAAAATTTATTTTCAAAAAGGTTGAAAAGAAAAAGAGAACCCCCCCCCCAAATATCCTAGAAAAAAACTATTGATTTTATATGTGAACAAAAGGACAAGAACTTTTATTCGTTTCTCTAGACTTACAGAACTAAACACCATCTCCAAGTTTGAAAAAAAAAAAAAAAAAAAAACCAGAGAAAAATTTAAATGAGAAAAATAAAAAATATGGCATGATAAAAATGTGGGTAGGTTGTTTGTTTACAAAAAAAGATTTCTTTTCTCTGATTGAAGACCATGGAAAGATAGTTGCAGCCAAGAACTTTTTATGTCATAAGAGCAACGTTCGTCCCTAAAAATGGATTTGTTACGGGAATTTTATTCAAAGGATTGAAAAAAATTGTAAAAAAAAAAAAAAAAAAAAAAAAAAAAAAAAAAAATAAAGGATGAGGAATCCTAATGTAATGGAATATTTCCAAATCAAGCAAATGTTATTAGTAATAAAAAATTTATATATTTTTTTAAATATCATCAGCTATTTTATTGTTAGGATAATTAACGCTGCGTTTTTTTTTATATGAATAACATATTAATTTAAAACAAGGCAGTCTAGACCGCGGGACGCACGCGGCCTGCCTTGAATATTTTTCCGATGCGTAAGATTTATTACACTTTTACAAAAATATATTTATTTTATAATGACCAATGTAATGAAAACCAATGTATTAAAGAAATACATTATGTGTGCATCCATATATTCAAAAATTAAATGTCGAAATGATGAGAAAATATTAACTTTGATTTTAAAATTATATTCTTGCGCAAACAAATATCGCACTAATAAAATAAATATTTTTTAATGATTTCACTTATTTTATTTCAATTCCTTCTATTAGCTACACTCTCCTATATATATATATATCTTGTTCAAATTTTCAATCGTTAATAAAATGCTTTTTTATTCATCCACTCAAGTTCAAATACATATTTTTTAACTTGTAGTGGATGACACTGTATGTTAATACAGTTTTTTCAAATATCAATTCATTAATTAAATTTAATTAATTAATTTTAATTTTTTTTTTAGATTTAAGTTGCATATATCTACCAATAGATGGCGCCAGATAAACTTAAAAAAATGAATGAAAATTATTTATAAAGGACTTTCTGCAATATAGTGAAAAAAAAAGTAGGAATTGACTTAATTTTTTTTTTTTTACATTACTTGTTTCATTTTTTATTTCATTTCATTTTTAGTGTTATATATTTCTTTACAATGTGCGTTTAGTATCATTATTATTATATTATCTATGTTTACATGTAAGAATAATAGTAAACACAAAATAATAACTCATTATGTTTCAATTTTCACTCCAAAAAATGTCTATAGTGCGTCTAAATCTAATATGGGGATAATATAATTTTATATGCGGTCCCCGGAGTTATGAGTATTTGGGTTGGCCACCCCTTTTTTAATTCACATTTTTCTTTACAAATTATAATTTAAAAAATGAAAATCTTGTTGCTGTAAAGTTACGTCAAATGATTAAGGTCTTCGCATACAATAACAAAGTATTTTTATTATAATAACAAACCACACGTTTTAACTGAATTTAAAAACTACAATTGATAAATTTTTAAAAACAGCACAAAAAAACATATCCGCAAAAAAAATGTTCCTCTTCTGTGGAACGTTTATTGGAAAAGGTAAAAAAAAAAAATTCTAGTCATCATAGGACAAAAAAAAAAAAAGGCAAAAACTTTATTAACTTCTCTGGACTACAAAGATAATAACGATCACGGTTCACAGTTTGAAAAAAAAATGGCGGTAAATTTAAATGAGAAAAATTATTAAAAAATATGAAGATGATGTTTGGTTTGGTAAAAGAACAATATTCTCCTCAACTGAAATCCATAAAAAATATATATTCTTATGTCATAAGAGCAATATTCATAGGTTAGTGAAAAATGAATTCGTTCCAGAAACTTTACTTAAAGAATCATATTCTTTAAGAAATAAACAAAGGAAGTAATACTAGAACACGGGTAAATAACAAATTAATTGTAAATAGTGGATTTTACAATTCAAAAAATATTTTTGGATTACAATTTAAAAATTAGCTCTGCAGAAAATTTGACAAAATAAGTTTTTGGTGCCTCTTGAATTTTGTGTTCTAGTTATTAAACTACAAAAAGCCCACGAATGGAGGATTACTTTCTGGGACATATGGCGTTTCTGCATTTGAGTGTCATATGGGTCACAAAGATTCTCATTATCCTCATGCGGCCTGATGGTCAATTGGCTACAGGCTACAGGCTCTATGGCTTTTGTTACCCCAAGCTTCAGATTCGAATCCTAGCAATGGCATGGATATTTGTGAGTGGTTCAGAACCCACGTTAAACTGTAGGTCCCGTTCTAATTAGCCAAAGTGTGCACAAAATGCCTGTAAAGCGATAAAATAAACCAAACCATTATCCTCCTTTATCTAATATTCTCGTTATTCTTCTTTATCTTCTCTATCTTATTAATGTGGTAGATTTTAATAAATCAACTGTAATCGTTCCTGTAAGCAGTGACTGCAACACATTCGATATCGTTTTGAAATCTGAGGAATTCTGCACATTAGATGAGACAGTAAGGACAAAGTGTCTAAGAATCTGATATTTTTAATTCATATCCTTCTTTACGAATTTACAAATTATAATTAAAAAAATCAAAATCTTGTTGCTGTAAAGGTTTTTTTTTTTTATTCGAGTTTAATAAAATGGGTAAGGTTCTAGTTTATATTAATTACGTCAAATGATTAAGATCTTCGCATGTAATAACAAAGTACTTCTGCTATAATAACAAACCACACGTTTTAACTGAATTTAAAAAAACTACAATTGATAAATTAATAAGAACATCAGCAAAAAATGTCCAGAAAAAAGTGTTTCTCTACTGTCAAAGGAACATAAAAAAAAAAAAAAAAATTCTAGTCATCCTAGGACTAAAAAAAGGCAAAAGTTTTATTAACTTCTCTGGATAACAAAGATAATACGGCCTCAGTTTGAAAAAAATGGCGGTAAATTTAAATGAGAAAAATATTAAAAAAAATATGAAGAGGATGTTTGGTTTGGAAAAAGAACAACATTCTTCTCAACTGAAAACCATAGAAAAATATATATTCTTATGTCATAAGAGCAATATTCATTTCGAAAAATGGATTTGTTCTAGAAAACTTTACTTAAAGAATCATATTCTTTAAGAAATAAGCAAAGAAAGTAATACTAGAATACAGGTAAATAACAAAGGAATTGAGGACGGTGGATTTTAGTGTAATTGAATGTTTTGAAATTCAGGACTTGCTTTTGAAATAATAAAAGTAATTTAGTTACTGAAATAACAACCAGGATGCACCATTTTTTAGATAATGAATAGTTCTTTTTGCTTTTCTTGAGGATTAAGTTTATTAATTTTCCAACATAATCAGTTTAATGTAATGTAATATTTACGAAAGTGTGTTTGGTTAAAAAGCTTTCTAAATTATTAATCTTTTAGAAATCCAATAGCATAACATAGAAATATGATAAATATCCTTTTTCAGAATTACGAATGTTATTTTTAATCTAAAATAACAAAAATCTATAAATCCTGATATTGAACGACATATTCATATTAAAATTATCTTGTTATATTTGAAAGGCCTTTTTATTGGCGATAATTGAAAAAAAGCGAATTGAATGTTTATATACTTAAATATTGATAATAGATTTATTGAAATTTTATTAATCACAACAAATAACAATTTAATTTTTTTATATCTTGCAATATATTTTTATAAAATAATCCAATTAAAATTTAAATCTCTAATGTTTGTGCGATAATGGTTTAGAAACGATTCATAATAGAGAATAAATCGAATTTGGACATATGTAAACACAATTGGGACAAATGTCGAAAAAAGATAAAAATATTATTAATCTCTTTAGAATTTATTATCCTGTCTGTATTTTTAAGCCTGTATTTCTTAATCATTTTTTTCCAAATTACCATTAATATATAATATTATATTTTTATAACAAAATGAGTTAGAACCTTCTTAATGTGCTTACACAAGAAGCTTGGCTCAAAGCCAAACAAACACAAAAGTTTCCAGGTATTGAATGGGTATTAACATGCAAAATTTAAAAGACTATATCAGGGGTGGTCAACACAAAATGATTTTGCGGGCCACTCCGCGGGCCGAATATAAATTTATATATCCCCCTATTAGATTTAGACCCAATAAAAACATTTTTTGGAGTAGGAAATTGAAACATAATGAGTTATTATTTTTGTGTTTACTACTATTATTACGTGTAAACACAGATACTATAATAATAATGATACTGAACGCACATTGTAAAGAAATATATAACACTAAAAATAAAATTTAATATATATATATAAATATAAACAAAATAATAAAAAATGAAATGATTAAAAATATATATTTTACTAGTGCGATACTTGTTTCTCCACTTTTGCACTTAGATTTTACAAATCGATGCGCGCGCATCATGAGTTCTCAGGATGTAATTTAATTATTCTGCGAACTCATAACTGCAAACTCATAAATAAAACAGGAAATATCTGTCATATATTCGCAAGAATATTATTTTAAAATCGAAGTTAATTTTTTCTCATAACTTCGACATTTAATTTTTGATTATATGGATGTGCACATAATGTATTTTTTAATACGTTGGTTTTCACTACTTTGGCCATTATAAAATTAATATATTTTGTAAACGTGTGATAAATATCATGGGCCGCAAAAATGTCAAGGCGGACTGCGGGTTATCCACCCCCGCTATATATGGTCGAAATATTAAATGTACATAATAAAATGTATATATTATATATATATATATATATAAATGTACATGATATATATATATATGAATATATATATATATATATATATATATATATATATATATATATAAACCTGGGATCTTGGACTAATAATTCTAATGATTCGACTGATTTTGAGAAAAATAGCACCAGTCTTTCGTGAAATGTAAAAACTTTTATGTGATTTTTTTAATAATTAGGAAAGTAATATTCCACCGTATTCATATAAATAATTATTGTGGCTATATAACCGTGGTTCCACTTACGCAACCATGTTTCCTCCTACGCATTGCAAGAGAGCCCCTTGCGGCGTTCAGAAGAAATCATCAGTAGGCTTCGAGACTCTCGCCAGAGAGGACGTACGGCAAAAAAAAGGTTCTTCAATTAGTTATCATCTCACATCCCGAGTGATGCCTCAGAGACGTTTAGTTTACAGTCTCCTCACCCCGAGAGAAGATACAGTTAGCACCATCCAGTATATAAATTGGCCTAAAGATTCTTATCTCCAGAGAAGAAGTATATTTGGCTATTCAGCATGTACCTGAGTAACTTTAATAACTCATTATATTTCATTATATTTTAATAACTCATTATATTTCAATAATAACTTTTCACAATAATAACCATTATAATAAAAAAGTTTCAATAATAACTCATTATATTTCAATAATAACTCATTATATTTTAAATCGAATGACTAAATGTAATGGGGATATATAATTTTATATGCGGTCCGCGGAGTTAGGGATGCATTTCCAAAGTGGCCCGCAAGATCATTTGGGTTGGCCACCCCTGATATAAACGCATCTTTTATGTATGTACTAATATCTGAAATGATAACAGAATATTTTAAAAGTGCTTAAAAACAGTCGAAGTAAGAATATTTTTTATTTAAATCGTAATATGTTTCAAACTCACAAAGCTTTTAGTTTAATGTTTTTAGATGTTAAATTTCGTCTTAGAGTCACCACTAGAGGCGAAGCACTTTTATTATTAAAGGACACTAGGGGGTTGCCCCCTGCAGTTATGCTTGACAACCCCATGGTTTTCATTTAATCAATCTCTTCAGTGAATGACGCCATTACTAAAGATTCTATGCCCAATGGAAATGAAGGATGCTTCATTCTAGAAAGTGTTTTCACTGACAGCTAACTTTAGAAATGAATTAGATAATTATTTTTCTTAGAAAGCTAATCGTTTTTATCCCGTTTTTTTCGTTAGCCTGGTAATGCTAATTTTTTAGTAGACTTTCTTTTAACTCAAATAATATTTAATATGTATTTTAATTAATCATTTTTATTAAATGTTGGTTAGAATTTTTTAATACAATAATTTGAGCTTGATTTTGGGTTGAATTATTTTACAAATCTTTCATTTGAAGAAACATTTATATAGATATTTTTATTTTAGTAATACACAATCTACTCTAAATAAAATTTCCAGTACACTATTTTACATTTTATTTTTTTTTAAAAGTATATTTTAAAGTACAGGGTGATTATAATTAAAGTCCTACTTTCAAAATGCTATAAAAAAGAACCATTCTTCACAATGAGTTCAAATTTGAACTGAAGATACTTGAAGAAGGGTGAAACGGTACGACATCAAAAAGTACTAATGTGACCCTGTAAGCGACATAAAGGAAGTGAATTTGGCTACCAGTGATATTTTGAATGGAAATTACGCCGTATTTGGCATGATTTGCACATTAAACCAACTGTAGTGTTAAAGGTACTTGATAACTGTAACTCTATAAACAGTGGAGCTTCGGCCGAGATGAGTTCGTTGTACTGTTTGGAAACTACAAGCCACACACACACACACACACACACACACACACACACACACACACACACACACACACACACTCACTCATATATATATTCAAAGAGAGATAATCTATCTTCTTTATCAGTTTATCTTCTCTGAAATTTATCTTAAGTGGCAGTCAAAATAAAATCTACTGATAATTTTTAATTTTGACTTGTCCGGACAATTTTATGATATTTTAAATTAAAACTAAAAGTTGAGTCATAAATATTTTTATGATATTACGTTTGTTAAACTTAAATGTAAACTAGCTACCTAACATCATAAACAGGAATCCTAATTTTAATGCAGAAAGTCGTAAATACAGTCGTTTACACGAACACATAAGAATCAGATACATAGTTTTCTCAAGACGCATTTCTTTGGTTCTAAGATAACATTCAGAAATGAATCGTTAAATCAAGTAGTAAAATAAAAATAGCTCGTAAATTTTTTTTTACACTCAGCCATAAACATATCAAGATAAATGAGATCCATTGGTCCGACTTATTTGTTAAAATTTATTTTAAAAAGGAGTAGCAATTTATGATTTTACAGTACTACTGTGTCCAAAAAGTAAGACCACTTTTCAATTTAAAATTCCCGGGGCTTATGGAATTTCAATTTATTTTCTTATTTTAGTCGCTGGCACTGTCCTTGACATTTGTGTGAAATTTGATGTCAAAATATTCGTTAGTGTTTGAGTTACGCTTCGCTTTGTGAGACGTTAAAACTGATTCCGACGATTTTTTGAAATGTCTGAATAAATTGAGCAAAGAACTTGCATTCAATTTTGTTTGAGGAAACGTAGAGAAGGCATTCGGTGAGCATTCCTATATCAGAAAGAAATGTTTGAAGTGGTATAAGCAGTTCAAAGAAAGCAGAGAAGACGAAGAGCCCTCTGGTCGATCATCACCCTCAACCGACGAAGTTCACGTCCCAAAAAATTATAGATTTGGTGCTTGCAAACTGTCTATTTACAATTAGAGCCCTTGCTGATGATATGGGAATTTTACAAGGATCGGTCAAAAGCGTCAAATCTCGATTGGTACCGAAAACACTGAATGCGCCAGCTCACATTGCCTTGATTCTTTCTGACCTTTCTGCCAAAAATGAAACCCATATCCTTCCACAACCACCGTTTTCCCGCCGTGTGACTTCTGCAATTTTATGCCTATTTTCTAAACTCAAAAGAGCACTTCAGGGGACATCGTTTTGAGCTGATTGAAGAGGTTCACAATGTGAATTGTCGCGCGCTTTGAAGGCCATCCTGCCGATGACTTTTAGCCTGCATTGAGGATGGGAAAAAGAGTTGGCATCAGTGCATTGTGTCCGGAGGGGGAGGGGGGGAATTACTTTGAAGGCAATTTTGGAATAAATTTGAAGAATAAGTTTTTGAAAGAATATTTAATGGTTTTTGAAAAAAAGATAATTGGCTTTTCTTTTTGGCACAGTAGTAATTTATCTATTGTAATAGTTTTATAAAATGTTTATATAGAAAATTCCTAACAACTAAATATTTTCAATAAATTATTGAGGAGAGATACATGTAATGAAAGCATTTCTTTAAATTTTTATATTTAGAATAATAAGTTTGAATATATATCTTAATTAAATGTACATAAAATATCTGTTTAAACAATATTAATATCTAATAAAATATTTTCTTACAAACCTAAGTTTTTGAAATGTTTTTTTTATTTCTTACAATTTTTACAAATTTTAATATTTTTAATCACAGTTTTTATAATGGTTTTCCCAAAATTTATGCATAAAGTTTGATGTACTCCGGTAGTTAATTTTAAAAATATATTTCTCTCATACACTATAAAAACTGCCAAAAATGATAAAATTATTATTATTTGGAATTATTTAAAATTTTAGTCTACACAAGAAATTATAAAAAAAAATAATAAATAACCACAAAAAAGTCTAAAAATGTCATGTTAATAAAATAAATGAAATCATGAACAGTGATATACCGTGTAATGATTATTACATACATCATAATTAAAGTTTAATTAGAAGCCACAAATACAATAAAAAAAACTTTACAATCTGATTATTTTCAGGGTTATATTCAAAAAAAAAAATAGTGCAGATATATTTTAAAGTAATTGTGGTGAAAAATAAAAGGAAAGCACTTTTGTATGGATTTCAACTTGTAAACTGATTAAGGAATTGATTTTATTTATTTATATTTTACTGAATATTATTATTTATATTTTTACTTAAATACAATTTATTTATTTTTGAATATAATTATTCATATTTTTACATAAATACAAATTATTTATTTTTGAATATAATTATTTATATTTTTACATAAATATAATTTATTTATTTCGACCAAAAATAATAAATATAAAATAAGATTAAGACCAAGCTAATGCATAGTTAAATCTAATTGGTCAGAATAAAATTAAAAATTTATAAACGATTTTATAATTAAAATTTTCAAATAATATCTTAATTGATCAAGCATTCAGTATCTTTTCTCGCATAAAAATTTTATAATCATGAAGAGTAGTAGTTTAATCAGTTAATAACAACTAATTAACTAATTTAATCAATTAATCTATTATTAACAACTGACATTTATTAATTAAACAAATAATTAAATTTATATACTTATTAATTAAATGATTATTACATTCATAAATTAAATAACGACCCCCAAAAGAAAGAATGATCTGAATGGAATAAAATCGATAGATGTATAAGAACAAGAAAACGATAAAAGTTTCACAGCCAACAGATCTATATATAAAACTAATCCTCTCATAAATTAATATGGCCCTTTCCCCACCTTTATTATGCAGATTGGAATGGATTCATTGGAATGACAAAATTCTATAAGATTTCTTACGAAATCTTAGAAATTATCCAGTTAGGTGAGGGCCTGATACAGGTGAGTCGTATGTTCTACAAATGCACACGGAGAAAGATCAGGCGATTTAAATGGCCAGGAAGTGTTTTACACTGCAGAGAAAATCAGTGGAAACTGATAACCAGTGATAGATGATCAGTGGAACTGGACTTCTGTAAAACGGTGGCAACACAACCTGGCATAGAATCTCGACATATCACTATGCTGTAAGGATGTTGCAAACGATAACCAGTCGGTCAAATGCAATGACATCCCAAACCACAACTCTCGAGTGATGGGCAACAGTCAAGTAAGTATTTAACTTCTCTCCTGAATGTCGGAGCTGAATTCTGAAACTGTCCAATGGGCACATTGGAGGCCAAGAGTTCAGACTCGTTCTCTGAATCACTTAACAATGACCCATGTGGCCAAATATATTACGATTACGCGTCAGAACATTATTATTCATTCCTTAACTGACAAAACTTAATCACTTGCTTATTGTATAGAACAAGGTTTGCATGTGTATATAAAAATTCATCACAACTCCTTCTTGGTGAGACGATGATATCTTAATTTGTGTAAAATTTCTTCCTAATAATTTATTTTTCTATTTGATTAAAGGTCTTCAAGTTTTCTGTAATAAATGTGATGATGCCATTTTCAATATATCCCGCTCCTCTGTATTGCATAGTATGAAAATAATTGTCCCAGTCCTGCAAACATTTCTCAATAAATTTAATTGCTGATAGAATCAATGACAAAAATTGCTAGTTCAATGCCTGTAAGCATAAACTTAAACTCCCACATTTCAACTAAAAATGTAAATTCTTTTTTACAGTACTGCTTAATACGATGTAAGGCATTTCAAAATACTCTATTGGCTTTTTAATACTTATATAGTGCAAATTCCAAATTGTTTCTGGATTCTCCATAAAAATATATCGCTAATTTGTCCACTCGACCTTATCTTTAGGTTTTTAATCATATTTATTCAAAATAATTTCAACAATTAATCAAGTAATTATAAATAAACAAGCAATTATTTACATATTTATAAGTAAAGAAAGCAATTCTTTACATATTTACAAGAATTTCTCATAAAGACTCTCATATATTTATCAAGCACAACTAAACTTACCATCTGAAGAGATAGACCTGGAGCGAACGAGATCAGACTTGCTTCCCACCAAAATGACAGCCTTATTCATGGTACACTCTTTCTCCCGCAGTTTAAAGAGTATATCAACTGCTTTTTCAAAAGAACTTCTATCTGTGATAAAATACACCACGATGTAAGCGTCTGCTCCCAGTTGATCTTCACAAGATCAGACTTGTACCCCACCAAAATGACAGCCTTATTCATGGTACACGTTAATAGTTATATGGTGCTAAGTTCTAAAATCCATCAAGACATCCATCAAGTTTCTGGAATCTCCATAAAACATATCGCCAATTTTGTCAACTCAATTTTATCTTTAGGTTTATTCAGAGTATACATGACATATTTATTCAAAACATTAACTTCCATACTTAATGAAGTAATTATAAATTAACAAGCATTTATTTGCATATTTACAAGAAAAGAAAGCAATTATCTTCTTTATTGTAATTTGAAATACGCAAATAATTGCTGTCTTTTCTTGTAAATAAGACAGCAATTATTTGCATATTTACAAGAAAAGAAAGCAATTGTCTGCATATTTACAAGAATGTTTGGTTTGACAAGAATGCTTGTAACGACATTCTATAAAATAATAAATGTTAATTTCAATTATTCATTAATTTCGAATAAAATTCAAATTAATGAATTCAATTCATTATTGTCGAATCGTTAATCCAAATAAACACAACTAGACTTACCATCTGGAGAGATAGACCTGGAGCGCACGAGATCAGACTTTTTCCCACCAAAATGAAAGCCTTATTCATGGTACACTCTTTCTCCCGCAGTTTAAAGAGTGTATCAACTGATTTTTCAAAAGAACTTCTATCTGTGACAGAATACACCACGATGTAAGCGTCCGTTTCAGCTGATCGTCACAAGATCAGACTTGTTTCCCACCAAAATGACAGCCTTGTTCATCGTACACATGCTAAGAATTATATGGTGCTAAGTTCTAAGTTGTTTCTGGAATCTTCATAAAAATATATCGCCAATTTTGTCTACTCGACTTTACATTTAGGTTTTATTCAGAGTATATATGACATATTTATTCAAAATCGTTTCCACAATTAATCAAGTAATTAAAAAGAAACAAGCAATTATTTGCCTATTTACATGAAAAGACAGCAATTATTTGCATATTTACAAGAATGTTTGCCAATGACATTGATTATTTATCAAACACAACTAGACTTACCATCCGGAGAGATAGACCTAGAGCGTACAAGATCAGACATGTTTCCTGCCGATATGACAGCCTTATTCATTGCATACGTTAAAATTTATATGGTGCTAAGTTCTAAATTGTTTCTGGAATTTCCATAAAATATATCTCCAATTTTGTCAACTCGACTTTACCTTTAGGTTTATTTAGAGTATTATGACATATTTATTCAAAATAGTTTCCACAATTAATCAAGTAATTATTTGCATATTTACAAGAAAAGAAAGCAATTATTTTCATTTTTACAAGAATATTTCATAAAGGCATATTATTGAGACTAATTATTAAGACATATTATATTAAATTATTTATTGAGCACAATTAGACTTACCATCTGGAGAGATAGACCTGGAACGCACAAGATCAGACTTGTTTCCCACCAAAATGACGGCCTTGTTCATTGTACATCCTTTCTCTCGCAGTTTAAATAGGATGTCGACTGCTTTTTCAAATGAACTTCTATCTGTGATAGAATACACCACGATGTGCGTCGGCTTCCAGTTGATCTTCGCTCTGCAAGAGAAAGTAAAGCAATAAAAATCTTTTTATGCGTGTCTATTACGACTTTCCTTTTCAGAAACTAAAATGACTCTGGGAAATTAAGGATTTGACCCACTGGGAAAATGTTGGCGAAATAAGTGCTCAGTCGTTGAAGGAAATTATCTCAAGTAAAAGTTGCCTTTTTTTTTTTTAAAGAAAATCTTGTCTGAAAGGAAATCAAAGTTTTTTTATTACGGTAGAATTACAATATTTAATTATATTAATTGAATTTATATCGCATTATCACATTTGAGAGAATTTTTTTACTTATTAAATATATTTGAGGAGTATATTGACTGTCTGAATCTTAGTTATAAGAAAATCGTCATATTTATTCGAGTTGAATTTGTATTTAAAAAAGTTTGGAAATTTTTTTAAATTTTTTTTGCATTTAAATGTTATTCTAAGGTGAATAAAAATATTCTCATTTTAAATATCACCGCATATTTTTATAAGGATTACTTTAAAAAAAATACTGTATGTCTTGAATTCTCATGTAAAGAGACTAGACTGAATTTTGTTTCATTTGATTAGATTTAAAGAGATTAAAACGATAGTATTAAGTAATGGTAGTAATAAATACCTAATGATAATTGTAAACGATAGCAATAATACATAATGATAACAATAAATGATAGTAATAAATAAATAGTATAATCTTAAAAATTGCTGCGATTTAAAATGTTGCATTTAAATAAATATTATTCCTTCTTGACTCAACTCAAAACAAGTGCTTCTAATGTGTGTGTACTATTACTACCCCACACCATACCACATCACTGTGCCTAACTGAGTTGTCCCTTTACTCTTTGGGAATGATGTGGGTAAGAAGTCTGATGGGACTCTGTGGTCATATGAAACTGGAACCTACTGCTTAAAGTGGATTCCGAACCATTACACACATCCATGGCATCATTATGTATTCATAGCATTATTATGTATGAGCGCTAGTCATTCGGCCATCAGGCCCCAATGTATGCGTACTACTAATGTAAATGTGTATTTTAAAAAGAGTAAATGAATGTTCGTTTAATTAAAAAAATCACAGCCATGCATGTAGAAGCTAAGAATCGCCAACAATAGATAAGTTGTGTCTTTATTAATGAGCAGAAACTTTTCAACATTGAGTATGCAATTTTTTCAATAAAAAAAATTAATTATCCAACAATTATTATATGAAATTCTTCGAGATCAACAATGAGTAGTAATGAAATAAAATGTTAAAGCAACAATAATGGACAAAAGCTTTTCAACAATGAACAAACAAATCTTTAGGTAACAAGAAAAAAGAGAACTTTTCAACAGTTAGTATGTGGATCAATCACAATAATCTTTGTGATGTCTACTGATTCTGTGAGATTTTAGGTATACAATTTTAAGACATCCATGACCTAACTCCAGCTAAGTTCCACTGAAATGGTGGAAAGCTCAAGGGATGGTAAGGAAGAGGGTGTAGCATGTTGGACAACGTCACGTTGGATGCTGAAGAAATACAAGTACTTCTCACAATCATCCCCTTTTTGCACTAGATCACTTTATTCTATCAATAAGTTCCGGTAAAAATCTAGAATCCTGTACCCTTTTGCCAAATGAATCGTCAGAATGCCAAGTCGCCAAGTAAGCATAGTAATGAATGCACTAGGTAGTTTTTGCATTAAAATGATATTACTCCAAAATCCTTCCCTGGGATGCCAAATCGCCAAGTAAACAAACAAAATGGCTGCCAAGTTCGGCGTCATCGTAAAACACTTTTCGACAAAATTCATCGCCAAACGTTACTACGCCAACATTAGTAGCCAAACAGCTATTGCCTAAAAGTTTATTCCTGAAAGTGCTTTTAAGCGAAAGTTTATCACTTTAATCAATCTCAGAATCAATAATTTATCGGAATAAATATTTAAAAGAAAATATATTTATGTTCTTTATTTACTATAACTAAAAATTTTGCAAATAACTATTAAAGTTGGAATAAATAGTCAATAGAGAGTTTTTTGCATACCGTATTTTTATAATACGGTATTTTTTTATCCCTAGCGCGCATGCTCATAGGAAACATTATTACAGATACGCATGCGCAATTTCCTATGAGCATGCGCGCTGATTTATACAGTCTTAAGATTAGGAAAAAAAATACCGTGAAAATGAGACGAACCTGTTTGATATATAAAGTTCTGCATGTCAAATTGCAAGATGATTGGATTATTTTTAGGTATGTTTTGAAAAGATTTTTTATTGTTGTAAATCAAAATATTAATGAAAGTAAACGTTGATATTTCACATTCTAAAATCACAATTAAAAAAAGTAAACCTAACTGTAACATTGGACATTACAGTCGAAAGATTGGAAGATAGTAATGACACTCTAGGATTTAAGGGCTTCTAAACTTTTAGGATCAACGAATCTTTATTTTTGGAGAGTGTATCAACCATTATAAATCTCAAAATATAATCATTTTTTTTGTACACCATACAACAATCAATCTTTGCAACTGAAAAAAACACACTATCGCATTTGACATTCTAGTCGAAAGATTGGATGGAAAAGATAGCAATGACACTCTGGGATTCAATACAATCAGGACTTCTGAACTTGGATCGACAAGTCTATCTTGGACAGCGTATCCATCCATTGTAAATCTCAAAATATAACTATTTTTTTGCACATCATACAACAATCAATCTTTGTATGTAACTGAAAAACTCACACTATCACACTGGACATTCTAGTTGAAAGATTAGATTGAAAATATAGCAATGACACTCTAGGATTCAACTACCTTCAGGACTCCTTGGATCGACGAGTATTTATCTTGGAGAGTGTATCCATCCATGGTAAATCTCAAAATAAAACCATTTTTTGTACACCATACAACAATCAATCTTTGTATGCAACTAAAAAGACACTTGAATCATTAACTGACAAATGGATAGTGGAAAGTAACTTATTTAAGATGCGTTGCGTTGTACACAAACTAACACGATTTTGTCGCATTAATAAAAGTAAACGTTATTATTTCATATTTTGAAATAATAATGTAAAAGTGAACCTAACTTTCAAATTGGATATTCTAGTCGAAAGATTGGATCGAAAAGGTAGAAATGACTCTTTAGGATTCAATACAATCAGGACATTTGACTCAATGCAACTTGAATCGACGAGTCTATATTGGAGAGTGCATCCATCCATTGTAAATCTCAAAATATAACCATTTGTGTTGTACACCGTAAAACAATCAATATTTGTATGCAACTAACAAAACACTTGAATCATTAACTGACAAATAAAGAATGGAAAATAATTTATTCAAGAATCGTTGGAACTAACATGATTTTGTCAAAATCAAAGAAAAAAACGATATTATCAAAAACGATACTTTCATAAAAATATATCAACATTAATCTGAAACTATTTTGGTTTTAAAACAGGCTTTTAAAATATACTGTGTCCAAAAGTAAGACCAGTTTTCATTTTAAAATTCCCGGGGCTTATGGAAATTCAATATTCCTTAATATAATATTCATTAGTGTTTGAGTTACGCTTGGCTTTGTGAGACGCTAAAACGGATTCCGGCGGTTTTTGAAATGTTTGAATTCATTGAGCAAAGAACTTGCATTAAATTTTGTTTGCAGAAACATATAAAATGTTCCAGAGGGCATTCGGTGAGCTTTCCTATCGAAAAGAAATGTTTAGAAGTGGTACAAACAGTTCAAAGAAGGCAGAGAACGCGTTGAAGACGAAGAACCCTCTGGACGACCCTCCATCTCAACCGACGAAGCTCACGTCCAAAAAAATTAAAGATTTGGTGCTTGCAAACCGTCTATTTACAATTAGAGATCTTGCTGATGATGTTGGAATTTCAAAAGGATCGGTCCATTCCATTTTGGACCTCAAACGCGCCATCGTTTGGTATCAAAAACAATGAATGCGCTAGCTCAGACTGCATTGATTCTTCGTGACTTTTCTCCAAAAGGAAGTTCATATCGTTCCACAACCACCGTATTCACACCGCGCGACTTCTGGCTATTCCCTAAACTGGAAAGACCACTCCGGGGACACCGTTTTGAGTCGATTGAAGAGATTCAACGTGAATCGGTGCGCGCTTTGAAGGCCATCCCCTGCCGATGACTTCTTAGCATGCATTGAGAATTGGAAAAAACATTGGCATAAGGAAAAGTTGGCATCATGTCCGGAAGGGATTACTTTGAAGGCGATGAAATAAATTTGGAAGAATAAATAAAGTGTTTTTGAAAAAAACATAATAATTGGTCTTACTTTTCGGTCACAGTAGTATACATCAACATTAATCTGAAGCTATTTTGGTTTTAAAAAGCATGATAAAAACGAAAATGATATAACGTTAATATAACTGGAGCAAAAGAAATTGCTCTTAGAAGGTATATCAAGTGGAGATATTTGACGTCAAGGACTACGTCAGAGGCACTCCATATGAAAATGATGATTGATGAGTAGAGGAAATCCGGTCACTTACCGGAGTATCCGGCATAGTAGGTGGATCGATGAAGCTGATTTCATGTTCATCACCGTCCAGCATCACTGAGACATTCTTCTCTGCATCCTCTTCTGTAAGAGAAAATTAGTTGAAAGGAAAAGTTTATAAAAATCAATTACTTTTAATAATCTATAAGAACTTTAGAAGCACTTTGTTGCTAAAAAGAGATAAGTACACATAGTGGTGTTTGCTTTTAAAGATATGCGCATAGAAAATTAAGCGCCAAGTGGTTTAGAAAAAAGTTTTAGAAAAATTCAAGTGTTAAAAAATCTATTTAAGCAAAGTGTTATGGGATCTAATTCTAAAACGAACGAAAATTTTTAATTAATTGATTATTTAGTGGGTAGTTTAATTATTTTTTTTTAAATTATATGAAATAAATATTTTGGAATTATTGAAAATATCTGATAGCAAAATATTTCTTTAGATTTTTATGTTAAATTTAATTTTATGAGCCACAATATTTAAATTGAATATTCCCGTATCAAAATAAAGTTATTGTTGCCTCATGGATAAATAGCTCCACGTGCATAACATGTAAAATAAATAAATAAATAAATAAAAAATCTAAGTGGAAGCCAGCGTCCGATAATAGAAACACCGGCAGTATGTGTTTGGTTTTCGAATAAAAAGATGCGTTTTTACAGCCCACTATTGTGCTATGTGTTTTATTCTTAGACCATAACAGTTATTATAATATATATGAAGCAAAAAGATTAAGCTTTAATTACAAAAATTATGCTAAAGCAAAAAGATTGTGATAAGCTTTAAATACAAAATTATGTTAATTGTGGTAAGCTTTAAATACAAAATTATGTTAAAGCAAACGATTGTTGGAAGCTTTAAATACAAAATTATGTTAAAAACGATTGTGGTAAGCTTTAAATACAAAATTATGTTAAAGCAAACGATTGTGGTAAGCTTTAAATACAAAATTATGTTAAAAAGCAAGTAAGCTTTAAATACAAAATATGTTGGAAGCTTTAAATACAAAATTATGTTAAAGCAAACAAAATTATGTTAAAGCAAGCGATTGTGGTAAGCTTTAAATACAAAATTATGTTAAAGCAAACGATATGTTAAAGCAAGCGATTGTGGTAAGCTTTAAATACAAAATTATGTTAAAGCAAACGATTGTTGCTTTAAATACAAAATTATGTTAAAGCAAAAGCTTTAAATACAAAGTTATGTTAAAGCAAACGATTGTTGGAAGCTTTAAAATAAAATTATGTTAAAGCAAACGATTTAGAAAAAAAAAAAAAATAATCGTCATTTATTATCGTTTAATCGTCGAATATTGTTATTATATGAATCGTCATTTGAACACATTTGAAAAAATATCATCAAGAAAATCATAGCTTTATTTTGATAGCAATAAGATGCCATTTGATAATTAATATTTCCTGTAAATAATTTAAAATTATTTGAATGTAAAGAGGGAGATTTTTTTCAATTGTTATGATGCAATTCGTTTAAAATTGATTGAAAAATGAATAATTTAAGGAATTTATATGATTTTTCAAATTTTGAATATCGAAGTTTTAATGATAACAAAATGAACATAGATACAAACAATATTTTAAAAGAGAATTCTAGCAAAACGAATAGATAAAAGCCTTTAAAGCATTTGAATTCAGAATCAATTATAGGATTCCTCATTGGAATGATAAGAGTCAATAATTTTTTTAATTGTTAAAATCTTTGTCAGAAAGAGAATTTCGAAATTATTTAAAATTTTATTTTTAAATCATATTTTAATATTAAATTATAGGATAAATGATTTTTTTAATTAAACAATTTTTCTAACATATTTGAATAATATAAATTCAAAATTGACATCCTAAACTTCTTAAAAACTTGGATAAATTTTGTTTCTAAAAATATTGGTAAAAATCTAGAATCCTGTACCCTTTCTGCTAAACCAATCGCCAGAATGCCAAGTGAACAAACATCATAACTGCCGCAGGTAGTTGTTGCAAAACTGTAGTTCTGTTTCACCAAAATCCCTCGCCAAAAAATTGCTATTTCGCCAACATTACTTGCCAAATAGCTATTGCGTCAAATTTTATTCCCCAAATTGATTTTAAGCCAAATTATCGCTTTATCGCCAAATTTTACCACTAAGGAAAATTTTATTTTTGAATCGCTTTGACGCCAAATTATTATGTGGAATTATTTTTTTTTCTACTTACAAAAATGTATCATTTTAACAACGATAATAATTGCTATCCCGCTAAAAAGTACGGCAAATTTATTCGATAATGTCCATATATACATTTTTTATTTCGCTATTATACCAAAAATATACTTGTTTTTTTTTTACGATGCCGAATTCGAATGATAAAACAATTTTTATAAAAAAAAAAAACCCAGAGGATAACTTACATTTTATTTTGATATATCCATTGTTTGAGGCTGAAATCATTTTATTATTGCCTAAAACGTTTAAAATTATTTCATTTCAAAATATTTCATTTTATTATTGCCTAAAACCTTTCAAACTATTTCATTTTATTATTGCCTAAACATATCAAATGAATGAAGAAAACAAGAACAACATCACAAAACTACAGAAAAATTTAATATGTTCTTGCGGATTTTTCGTCCGTGAACTAACGCTCTAAAATTAAAATGAAACATCTTTCCACGCAAATTCAAATAAAGTTTGCCGCAAAACCATGTTTGTTAATGTCAACAGCATTTGAAAGAAACTTCAAAACCCAACGAAAAAACTTAATACATTCGAGCGATGTTTTTCCGTTTATTAATGTTTAAAAATAAAAAGTAACACATTTTCCGTGCGAATTCAAATAACAGTTGCCACAAAACTTTCACTATGTCAACAAAATTAAAATGAAGGTAATTATTTGATAATTAAATAAAAGTTATTAACAACGTAAAAATTTTTTTTTGTCGTTTGTTTCATATTTTTATGAGTGGAAACATCATAACAATTGTTTATATTCTATAACTATGGTGGACCTATAGTTATAAGACTATTCTTGGAATAATCTATAAAAACTCTAGAAATAATTATTTAAAAAAAGTATTTATATCTGTTCCTATTTTTTTTAAATGGAAATTCTGCAAATAATAATCAAAATAACAATAAAAAAGTCATTAAAAAAGAAGAAATAACGAATTAATCTAATTAAAGTGCTGCAACTCTAAAGAAATTGGCAGCATATTATCGAAATATTCAGGGTTGAAAGATTGGCGACTTTCTCAGGGGTACAGTATTTCAGATTCCAATCAAAATAGTATCAGTTATAGAAATATAATAATATTGTCTTTTCTGCAATTTTCATACTCTATAAATAATTAACAAATTTATTAGCATCGACAGAGAAAAATGGGCTGAAATCTAGAATACTGTATTCCTGACGAAATTGCCAATCTAGCAACCCGGAATATTTCGCCAATGTTCCGCTAATTTCTTTAGGGTTACAATACTTTAATTAGAGAAACATAACTTCTTTTTCCGAGCAATATAATAATTGTTATTTGCAGAATTTTTATTTATAGCAAATAACAACTGAGCTATATATTCTTTGAAATAATTATTCCGATAAATTATTGATTATTCTGAGATCGTTCTTACAATGTATATCGTCCACTGATACAGAATATAAACATTTTTTATGATGTTGCCATTCATGAAAATACGAACAAATAACAAAAACAATTTATTCTTTATTAATAACTTATATTTGATTATCAAATAATTAATTTCTTTTTAATGCTGTTGATATAATTAAGGTTTTGTGGCAACCGTAATTTGAATTCGTACGGAATAACTGAAGCTTTTTATTTTAATTCACGTAATTATTAAGTAATATATAAAAAAAATTTAAAGTCATTTCCTACTTTTTTTTCACTATATTGCAGAAAAGTCCTTTACAAATAAAGTTGAAATTTGCCTCTTACATCTGGTGCATCTATTATTAGATACACGCAACTTAAATCTAAAAATAACTAAAATTAATTAATTAAATTTAATTAATGAATTAATATCTGAAAAACTGCATTAACATCAAGTGTCATTAACTACATTAACTACAAGTTTCAAAAAATGTATTTGAACTTGAGTAGATGAATAAAAAGGGTTTCATGAACTATTGAAAATTTGAACAAGATAGATATAGGGAGAGTGTGAACTAATAGTAGGAATTGAAAAAAAAAAGAGATACAACATAACAAATTTTTCTGTGGATATTTGTTGTTCAAGTATTCTCTCTGCATGTGCTATAGATATGCAAGGACAGGAATTGATGGCACGTGAGTGGAATCGTGTATGTTATCAGCTGGAAGAATGGATGAAAGGATGTTTATTCACATTTTTTATGAATTGAATAAATTGGATGCGAATGCAATTCTGAAGTATTGTATGGAAAATGGATTGGTTGGTAGTAAGTATGAATATACAAACCGTGCTTCTGATATGAAATTGGTTGATTGTCTAGATGTTTGTGATGGTAAAACATATGCGCGTCGAAAGAAAGAAATGATTGCGCATCATATGAAGGTAAGTGAGAAAAAGGTTCTTGGTTTTGATCAAAGCAATTTGAGTATGGGTATTATTTTGATGTTAAATTATCCTTGGGTAAATGAAATTTGGAGTAAAAGTGCTAAGAATGATTTATTGGTTGCGAATAAGACGATAGCAGATTGGCCTGAATTTTGTAGAGAGGAGTGCATGGATGAGTGCTATATATATATATATATATATATATATATATATAAAAATAAAAAAAAATATATAAGAACAGTATTTGATGAACATTGGTTATGTGCATGAAAATAACGTTAACGGTTACAGTGAAGAAAACAAAGAAAATTCAATTAATATTTAAAGAGAACTATTTTTTTAGTGGTCAACGCTTCTTATTTAATTAATGATTGAATCAAAATACTTATTAAATGGATAACTGTTAAACTGATTAATCATTAATAAGATTTTACATCTCATTTAAATTATATTTCTGCATCATTGAATTTAAAATTTAATATAGGTAATTTTAAAAATACCACGATTTTATTGTAGATCAAGTAGTTGCATGTTAGACAGTCTGACTACCATTGTGAGATTGTTTTCTTCGAATACATAGTTTTATCAAAGCAATCACTATAATGCATGTCATCAGCTGAATTAAAACCTCATCTTTTTGCATGTTAACTCTTACAACTTCTAGCTCATGAGTGAAGAGAAATTATCTTTACTCATGAGCGAGAGGGTTTTTAAAGAGAATTCATCTTGCGATAAATTAAATTCTTTTCTAGGCGACGAATACTTAAAAATAAATGAGTAAGTAGGATTAACTATAATTAGGGATTTAAACCTGTCATAAATCATATCCCTATTGAAAACAATAATTAATGCAGGATGTCTCTCTCCGTTTACAATAATAATTATTTATATATGTAAATAATTTATTATACTATAAATCCATTAGTTTATAGCATTATCTATGCATTCTTAAAATTATAACGCTATCATTTCTAACTATTTAAAATTTTATAAAATAAATAAATAAATATATATATATATATATATATATACATGTTGATCATAATTAAAGTCTCACTTTCAAAATGCTGTAAAAAAAAAACCACTCGTCTAAATGAGTTCAAATTAGAACTGATGATAATTGAAGAAGTGGGAAACGATGTGGTATCAAAAAGTGTACTAATGGATAAAGAAAGTGGATTCAGCTGCCAGTGATATTTCGAATCGAAATTACCACGTATTTGGCATGAATTGCACATTAAACCAACTGTAGTGTTCAATGGGCTTGACTGTTTCGGTTTTTTGACGGAAAAAATGACTTCCTAGTCATTCAACAGTTGTGACACTGTTAGTGGAACGCCCAACAATCACGGCAAGGTCATATAAAATTGGATGAGAAAATCGATGGAACATTTTTTTGATGCCATACCGTTTCCCCCTTCTTCAAGTATCTTCAGTTGAAATTTGAATTCATCGTGAGGAGTGTTTCTTTTTTTTTACGGCATTTTAAAAGTGGGAATTTAATTATAATCCCCCTGTATATACGCATTAATGCATTATGTGCCGATTTCCATCATTAGTATGAATCAATAAGATAAAAAGCATTTTTTAAATAGCTCTTTAATGAATTTTGAAAGGATATAAATGGCTCTTTTCAAAGAAGGAAAAAGCTGTTATTTTCTACCTCTGTTTCTTTTATCCCCAATGGTAGACATACTATCCTTTCTTTTCTATTTTAACAAAAAGAATTGTGACTTTAAAAAACGATGGAATAAATTAGTTGCAAACTTAAAATTCTTAATGCACGGCGAAAGCGAACGACGGGAAACAATTGATTTTACTTCCTTCTCAACCTTAATTATTAAAGTAATTAATTTGCCTTTCAAAGAGGCTCGGCGAACGTAAAAACTAAACTCTTTGAAACCATTTTGAAATCCTTGTTTCCAAAGACTACTTTCGCTTTAATTGTTGTTCTGCGTAAAAGAACAGTTTGTGAAAATCGCTATTCACTGCTACTTTCTCTGTTGTCTGGCGAAAGTCTTTAAACTTCCTGAGAGCCTTTTAAAAGTTCAGGCAGGAGCAGTAGTTTGGGTTGAAGGTATGTTTTTAAATGTTTTAGTACTACACAAGGAAGGTTGGCTGCCATGTCTTATTGATTAATAGTGAATGCATGTAAAAGGGATGTCAATGTCCAGAGAATATGCAAAATGTTAGAACTTTATTGACTGGTAAATACATTATATTTAAGATTTCAGTTATTGAACAACATGAAACAGTAAATTTATATTTTATATTTCTTCATTAAATAAAAGTTCAGCGTTCAAGTCGAAATGTTTCTGAGAAATTAATTTAGCTGAGTTCAATAAATTGTTGATCTATACGCTCTTTATTGCCTTATACAATGAATTTCTTCACGATTCTATATTAATAATGTACTTAAATTCCTGTCGAAATGGAATTGTCCCATATCTTATTTCCTAAATGATTTTAAAACTATATTAGATAGTGTAGGTATGCAATGAAGAATTAAAATTCTGACTAATTAAGTTTTTTTTTCTTGACACGAAAATAAGGCTTCTCAATATTTTCAGATGTTCAAAACTTATGAATGTAGTATTCATGTTGGGCAGGTGGAAGAAAGATAGAAGATACGCGGAAATGGAAGAAATATATTTTTTTCCTGGTGAGAGTCTGTAGGTCAACTTAACATCTTGTGTTAAATATATTTCTTCACGGGATGACAGATTATAAACTAAACGTTTCTCAAAAGAAGCTGGTGGTTGAACTACGCTTCCTCTAGGGTGAGAGTCTCGAGGTCTACTAACGATTTCACCAGAACGTCGCAATGGGCTCTCTTGCCGGTATGTTGGAGGACGTACTGCTACATGCATTCATCGTTCACTTATTGATATCTATTTATATATGAACTGATTATTTTTATCTATATATATGTATATGGACTACATTATGTGCCAATTTCCATCATTAGTACGAATGAATAAAATAAAAACTTTTTTAAAATAGCTCTTTAACTAATTTTGAAAGGATATAAATGGCTCTTTTCAAAAGGAAAAAGTTGTTATTTTCTACCAATGTTTCTTTATCCCCAAAGGTAGACAGACTATCCTACTTTCTTTCTTTTTCTAACAAAAAGAATTGTGTCTTTAAAACGATGGAATAAATTAGTTTCAAACTTAAAATTCTTAATGGGCGGCAAAAGCGAGGGACGGAAACAATTGATCTTACTTCCTTCTCAACCTTAATTATTGAAGTAATTAATTTACCTTTCAAAGAGGCTCGACGAATGTAAAAACTAAACTCTTTTGAAACCATTTTGAAATCCAGTTTCCTAAGACTACTTTCGTCCTAATTGTTGTTCTGCGTAGAAGTTTGTGAAAATCGCTATTCACTGATACTTTCTCTGTTGTCTGGTGAAAGTCTTTATAAACTTCCTAAACGCCTTTTAAATGTTCAAACAGGAGCAATAGTTTGGGTTAAAGGGAATGTTTTTTTAAATGTTTAATAGTACTACATAAGGAAGGTTGGTTGCCATGTCTTATTGAGTAATGGTGAATGCATGCGAAAGGGATTTCAATCTTCACTGAATAAGTAAAATGTTAGAACTTTATTCACTGGTAAATAAATACATTACATAAAGATTTCAGTTATTGACAAACAGTAAATTTATATTTTATAAATCTTCAGTAAATAATGATGTAGCGTTCAAGTCGAAATGTTTCTCAGAAATAAATTCTGCTGAGATCAATAAATTGTTGATCTATACGCTCTTTATTGCCTTGTACAATGTATTTCTACGCGATTCTATATTAATAATCTACTTAAATTCCTGTAGAAACGGAATTATCCTGTTTCTTAATTCCTAAATGAATTTAAAACCATATTAGATAGTGTAAGTATGCAATGAAGAATTAAAATTATGACTGATTAAGTGTTTTTTTTTTTTTTTAAATCGAAGATATGACTTCTCAATATTTTTCAGACATTAAAAAATTATGTAGTTAGTAGTGCAAGTTGAGCATCAGATTGTAACTGGATGTGGTAGGGTTGAGATACTTGTGGCACAGGTTGAAGAACACACAGCTTTATTGACACACGGACAATCCCCCTCTCATACAATTAGAAACAGACAACACATTTAAAGACAGATAATTATAGATTTGTAGAAGCGCTCACTTCTAAGCCGAAACTCTGCTACGCGCAGATGGAAGAAATATATTTATTCTCCCGGGGGGGTCCGCAGGCCAACTTATAAGGAGGGTTGCGTTAAATATATTTATTCACGGGAGAGACAATAAACTAAAAAAGTTTCTCAAAAGAAGCTCGTGGTTGAACTGGGCTTCCTCTAGGGTGGGAGTCTCAGGCCTACTGACAATTTCCCTGAACGTCGCAAGGAGAGTTTTTGCCGATTTATTGGAGGACGTACGGTTACATGCATTTATTTTTACTTATTGATTTCGATTTATATATGAACTCATTATTGTTATCTATCTATATATATATATATGGAATACATTATGTG
>BPLR01011215.1:0-11698 GCA_021605095.1 Caerostris extrusa
GCAAGCCACTGTCCTTGGAGACTTATCGAATAATAAATAGTAGGCCTTGGTGGTCTAACACTCCATGACTGGGTATGATATGTTGGGCGTAGGGCTGGCACTCTGGCTCTCGGTTACCACAGGTGACTTTGTCAATTCCCGAATCCGATGTACCATGGGCATTTAGTGGTTCGGAATCCTATTTTAAGCCGTAAGTCCGTTGTGCTTGACCGTAGAGCATCACAGAGCCCAATCAGACTTCTTCTCAGCCACATCATTTCCCAAACTGTAGGGGCAACTCAGCTCTAACTTAAGCTGTAATGTGGTGTGGTGTGGTTGTATAGGTAATGGGGCACGACAAAGTTTAAATTTACATTTGTGTCTGTATGCCTTGATATGCTTCCTGGGTAATGCCTGTCTGTTTCATATCTGCCGTTTTAGTAGCTTAGTTCAGAGTGCTGGTCATTCCAAAACAACATATGTACCATTCATTTATATTTATTGGAAAAATTTTCACCCCAAAATCCACATTTTGTTTTTTAAGCAATATAAATTAAAAAAAATTTTAGAAAGGGTACTAAGAAAAGTTACGCGTTGTTCTTTTCAAGTTCATTATGTATTCAATGCATTTTTCTTATCACGATTTTAAATTATTAGGAGATTGAAATTGATGTGGCTTTTGGAGTCAAATTGTTTAAAAGAATCTGTTCAATGACTAAATTTAACAACAACAACAACAACAAAAACATAATGTTAGAATTGATTGTTTTATTTTGTTTTAAAGTAACAAAATCTGGAAAGCCAGTCCCAGAATTTCTTTGGTTATAATGGGCGAAGATATTTTTCTGAACGAACATACAGTGGGTAAAGTATTGGCAATTGCCTACTTTATTCATATTGACAAACTAAATAAGAGTATTATGCGATTTTAGCTGGCGTAATTAAATGCAAGACATCTTTGAAAGATATATAAAAGTAGTAAGAAACATTTATTTTCATTTGCATTTCTCACGATTTTTTCTTTTCAAAAACGAAAATTTGCTTGTCAAAATGTATTGGCAAAGTTTTAACTGCTATGCAAATTTTGTTACATTGAAGTCACGTGTTTCTGACTGATAAGAAACTCTACCGGTATAATGTTTGCAAAAGTACCAAAAAGTGTCTATGCATTATTTTTGCAATTACTGCAGTAAAATAACTCGAAATCGAAGGAGTTGGACGTTAGTGTTAAAAACACGATTATTAGGCTCAGAAATGAAGGTTTAACTTATCGCGCTATAGAGTGCAGTTCAATATAAGTTTATTTACTGTCAGAAGTGTTGTAAAAAATTTCAAAGAAACAGGATCAACGGAAAATAAGACTAGAAGTGGACGACCTCGAATATTTTCTACAAGAGAAGAATGTGTCATTATTAACAAGGTTAAGAAAAACACCCCAGAAAATAAGTGCACCTCAGATAGCTAGAGATGTTGGTTTCACTTCGCAAAAGACTTTCAGCGTACAGACTGTGCGGAATATTTTTACACGAGAGAAGTTATTATGGAAGGGCAGCTAGAAAAAAACCATTCATCTCGGAAATAAATAGGAGAAAGAGGTTAGATTTCGCAAAAATCCCACGTTGATTTATCTGAAGAGTTTTGGAACACAGTTATTTTTTCCGACGAATCAAAGCTTAACATTTTCGGCAGTGATGGACGACGATATGTGTGGAGGCCAAATACTGAATTGAAAAAGCAAAACATTTAACTGCTACTGTAAAACATGGTGGAGGTAGCGTTTTAGTTTGGGGCTGTATGGCAAAGCTAATGGAATTGGCAACCTGCATTTTATTGATGGTATTATGACAGCACGTACATACATTGACATTTTGCGCCATAACTAAAAATCAGTGCCCCAAAATCTGGTTTGGTAACATCATTCGTTTTTCAACAAGACAATGACCCCAAGAACATACAGCGAATCTCACCCGTGAATGGCTACTCTACAATGCTCCTCGCCAATTAAAAACTCCACCTCAATCGCCTGACATCAATCCAATTGAAAATTTATGGCACCTGCTGGATCTAGAAATCAAGAAACATAAAATTTCAAGTAAAGACGACCTCAAACGTTTACTCTTGCAAGAGTGGCACAAAATTCCCAACAGTACAACAAAAACCTTTAGTTTCCTCTATGAGAAATAGATTACAAGCTGTTATAGATGCAGAAGTTATGCATACAAAGTACTAAACATATACTGATTTTGTTTTCGCTCATAATTTTGTCAATTTCATAATTTTTCATTGTCAATTTCATCTTTTTATCATATACGAGAAAATCCAAAATTTACATTTTGACTAAAAAAAAAAAAATATTTAAATGAAAATTTCGTTATATTTGTTTGTCTTTTCTCCTTCTGTAATCGCTTATGTTAAAATAAAATTTGTAAACATACTTTGTTCGCAAATATGATCATTTATAGGCAATTGCCAATACTTTTTCTATCCACTGTATATGAGAGTATATTAATTTTTTTAATAGTCCAAGAAATTTATGAAGCAATTAGACAGAATATTACAAGAGCTACGAGAGTAAGGTGAAAAATTCTCGGTCTGACACAGAGATGGCGCTCCAATCAGCAAAAAATTTATGTTTCCTGCCTGGGTGCACGTGTCATTAGTTCGCATGACAAGTTCCAACTTGTCTCTCAATTAGTTTGTTTACACGAATTTTTGCATTAAACGTCTTGCGTGTTTTCGTTAAAATGGATAAACTTGAATATCGTGCGGTCGTTTCTTCTTCGTTTTGATTTAATTATTTCGTATAAATTCTTCGTTTTGCATGGATCAACCCGTCAGGGAAGTGAGATAGCTGAGGCTGTGGGGATATCGGAAGAAAGGGTGCGAAACATCTTGCACGAAGAATTAGGGATGCGAAAGCTCTGCGCAAGATGGGTGCCGCATTTGCTGAATGCCGATCAAAAGCAAATGCGCAAACGATTTTCACAGCAATCTTTGGACCAATTCAATAGGGATCCGACCGATTTTGTGCAGCGATTTGTCACCATGGATGAGATATGGGTCCACCACTACACGTCAGAAACAAAACAGCATTCCAAGCAGTGGGTGCCGGTGGTTCAGTGCCAAAGAAAGCGAAGTCGATCGCATCTGCCGAAGAGGTCATGACCAGCGTGTTTTGGGATGCGAAAGGGATCCTGTTAATTGATTACATTGCAAAAGGCAAAAACAATTATAGGGAGAATATTACTCCAATCTTCTTGACCAGCTAGATGTCAAAAATCGCGATAAGAAGCCTGGATTTGAAGAAGAAAAAGTCATCTTTCACCAGGACAACGCACGTGCGCAAGAGTTGCGTTGGCGATGGGAAAACTGCGAGATTTGGGGTACGATTTGCTCGACCATACCCCCTATTCTCCTGATTTGCCCCCTCAGACTTTCGTTTGTTCTCAAACTTGAAGAAATTTGTTCTGGGAAGCGCTTCGCATCCAATGAAGAAGTTGAGAGGGCCATAAATGAATATTTTCACAATCTTCCAGACTCTCACTTCCGGGAAGGAATACTGATGTTTTCGAAACATTGGACCAAGTGTATTGAAGTCAAGAGAGAATATGTAGAAAAATAATATCATTTTTTAACTGAAAGTCGCAGTCTTTCATTGTCAGGCCGATAACTTTTCACTTTACCCTCATATTAATTGAATATCCAAGTGAATATACCAAAATTTGATAACTATCTAGAATTTCAGGAAGAAGCACTTGTCGAAAATGCTGTCTATCTAGAACTTTTTGAATTATTTACTACGTGAACTCTTTACCACTTAACTTTAACTGTAAACGTACTTCTGTGTATGAATTTTCCTTCCTGACTTTAGAACTTTGTTGTTGATAGTCTTTAGGGGAAAATGCGGTTTTTTGTATTTGTTTTTCTATAATTACAGCCCGTCCTTTTTTGTATATCTCAACTGCGGTTTGCTGCACTAGAAAGGTAAGAGAAATTTTATATGAAACTTTCTAGTTTGGCGGATTGTTTTGGTGAGGTAGCACTATCAAATTTGCATAAGTTTGTTAAGTATGTCTGTTAAGTTAAATTAACTTTTATAAACATAAACTGATCCTTAAACACTATTTTGAGGATATTGAAATAACAATCCGTTTATATTTTGAAAAACCAGACAATTGAAAATGAACTACAGAGCACTTTACCCGATATTGGCCAATCGTTATATTTAATAACATATTTCGTGTCATTTTTAAAATTCACATTAATAAAATCGCGTGAAAAACATCGTTTATTTTAGATAAAAGTTTTTGAAATGAAGGTTTCTCACATTGCGAGAGAAGGTTAGTCTGTTCTAAAGAATAACTTATACTCTTACTTATGTATTCAGGACAACATCATGATAATAAAAGCCCATTATTATTGAAATAATATAACATAACTATCATAAATAACTATTTAAAAATATAGTTTTAAAATCCTAAACTTCAATTCACCACTGAAACTTATTTATTTACTATTGATTTCATTAAAAAACATAGCAACATATTCAATGCAGATATCTTCAACCTCTACTTTTTTTTTTTAATACGCTTTTATTAGTTTCATCTGTATGTTTGTTTGTAACTGACTCTTTGGGCTCGATTTTGCCCTACTTTAAGCAATCAGATTTAGTTTAAACGTTGTAGACTTATCAAGGACCGACAACAATAAAATATTTTGATAAGTTTATTATCTCATCATGATTAGGATCTCCAGGATTATTGATTTTATTTTAACTTATGGAGAGCAATTTAAGCCATGTAGAATGAAAGTACCTAAGACCTTCAAACCTACGTGGGACAGTGGCACAACGGATAACGCGCCTGACTACGGATGAGGAGATTCCCTGTTCAAATCCTGGCTGGCTCGACATATTCGCATTTAGCCTTGGTTTTACTCATTAAATTATTGTAAGAACTATAGTTCCAGTCCTCCGTACCGGGACCTCATTTAAATATTATAGTTTAAAAACACTAAAAAACACGCTTTTAGAGTTAATCAAACTAAAAAGTAAAAAATAATTGTTAACATAAGAATAAACTTACTGACGAGAAAAATTAATGCCCCTGTTCTAAAAGCGTGGGGTGCTCGATATCAATCGTTATAGTTTTTCACTAGTTTCATTCCGAAAGGCAGAGTTAGTTTAAAAATGTCATACAAAGCACCCCACGCTTTTAGAACAGTGACATTCATTTTCTCGTCAGGCATTTTATTCTTATGCTAGCAATTATTTTTTACTTTTAGTTTAACTCTAAAAGCGTGTTTTTTAGTTTTTTTTAAACTATAATTTATTTATTTCACAGTACCATATTTTTTATATATTACTGGTTTACAATCGTAAGAGAGAAAATAATGATCAGCATAATTTTCGTGATCTTTTCAATCCCATGAAAAATTTACGTGGTACCTTCTCTGAACATAAATATTAATTTCAGCTTTATGCCATCTTTTTTTTTTTAAATAAACATTCTAACTAACATAATCTACAATAAAATACGTTTCAATAATATAATCAATTATAGCCAGCAAACTGACAGCTATAGACTGTAAAGATAAGTCTAAGTCGATAAGTGTCACCATTAGATTAGTGGATTTATATCATCATTAACAGAACAAAAACAATAATGAATTTATATCAGAATTAGGAGAAATATCAGATTAGTAAATCATGATAACGGAAAATATTATATCATTATTACGTAGAATAATATACGTTTATATCATGATTACAGAAAATATTATATCTACTTACATAGTATCTTAGATAAATATCTTCAAATGTATTTACCTACAGGGTATCATAATTTTCTGTAGTTAATCTCTCTTAATTTGTTGTCAAAAATGTGATTAATTCATCCAGTTATTGATAGTTATTTTGTAAGAGGTATGAAGATAGTACTTTAGATTTTCTGGGCATATCTGTAATCACATAATGATCTTGAATAAGACATCACTATCAAATGGGAGTGGTCGTTCATCTTTCCTTATAATAATCACATTGGGATTATCTTAGTTGCTTTTGTTAAATATGATTATGGAATACCTTTAATGCCATAATCCATTCGGGCGTTAGCTGCTTTGCGAAAACAGATTTGCTATTTATAAATCTAAAAGCTTGTTTAATAGAGGTCTTAATGATTATACGGAAAGATTTTAATAAACGTCTACTTAATATTTAAACTGCTACAATATTATGAAAAAATGCGTTTGATGTGTAAAAAATATTTTAAAGAATGTCCTGTTATTTATTAGGAAATATTATGAAGTCAATTTCATATATATTATTAAATGAGTTAGTTCTTATCAATGTATTTTTGAACTGTGAAAACATTAAATAATTTACTGAGAAATAAAAAAAATATATTAATGAAATATTAATTTACCGGGGCTTTTTTTTTTTTTTTTATAATCTTTTGTCTTTACGAAATCTCCAAAACTCAGTTTTATTTTTATAAATTTTTGTCAATAGCAGTGATATTAGAGTCATTGATGTCATTAATATATCGTGTATACAGAGCTAATAAGGCTTTTTCACTAATTTGTTGGTTTCTAATAGAAAACTAAAATTCCAACAGAAATAATTTAATATCCTTGATGTTTGGGAAAAAAATGTCACGAATTATCTATAAACACAAAGGAATTTTGGATTAATATTCCTTTTTACAGTAACAATAAGATTTTTTTTTTTTTCAGTGGTAAATTTCCTAGTAGAATGTTTATTCATTATACAATATAGGAAACAAATAACAAAATAACTCCCGAGGCCCAAAGGGATTGACAATGAAAAATGTGATATATAAGTATTTAATAAAGTGTTAAATTTTCTGAATAATAGATTGTTTTATTCTAGAGATACTTATATAGCTACTTAACCAATAGAATAATTGCCAGCTTCTGGCACTTGTGCAACTGTTATTCGTCTCTGCCTATACTAGACCTATAGCGGCTTCAAGAAGAGAGTCACTTTCAGGTTCATGGGAACACTTTAATTTCTATTTACAAGCATTATATATAAATAAATATATACAGAACTCTGGGTTATTATATTATTTACAATGAAATGAAAATTAAAGATATAAATTTGATTCACAAGTGCAGTTCACTCCTAGGTCAGTGATTTTCAGAGTTCTCGAGTCTACGACGAATCTAATGCACCTGGTCTGCGGCAGACCTTAATTATCACACTGCGTGAATAATAATTAATTATTAATTATTACACTATGTGTGTAATTATTAATTATTATTCACGAAGTATTTTTTCTCTGAAGTGACTGAACAGGCGGAATCTCCGGCCTGACATGAGAAAAACATTTCTTCCCGACTTGTCGCAGAACATTCTTTTCCTTTTCCAAAAACTTCTCTTTAAGAAAATCGGTCAAGAGGGAGGAGGTCAGTTTCCATCACTTCTATTTGGAGTGGACACTTCCTCAGTCCAGGGTTTATCACCAATCACGATGTAGCAACTTCTGACGTAGTCCATATCCCATCTGTAATTGTTTTGATCTGTGAAAGTCGAACAAACATTACTAATTTCATGATATGTCATTATCCATGACACTGATTATCTGCTGTCAGATTTGAGTGACAGGTTCTCATTAGAACAAAACACTAATTGCATGTAGTATAAATATCCACGCGACTGCTTATCTGCTGTCAAATTTGAATGATAGGTTGTTATTATGCACTTGTTAAAGAATATGCATTTCGTTCCCCTAAGAACAGAAATGCTATATCTCTTCCCGTTGGAAAAAATGCTACAATAGGTACTATAGGAAGTTGGTGGGACATTGGAGTTGGATTGGCGAGATTCTTGGACTGTCGGAAGCACCTACTTTTTCTATCACCGAACGTAACTTTATTAGAGTGTGTTTTAGTGATCTCTGTTTAAAATGAAGTTTTGTTTGAATATTTGAAAAATGTGAAGACAATATCAATAGAAATAATTATGTGCAAAAAGGGGGATGAAAAGCAAGGCGTGGAATAACTTTAATGTGTGGCTGTGTAGTAAGGGTCTCATTCTTGATAATCAAAAATCCAATTTTAAATGACATGGCCTTCTAGACACTTTCAAATATCAGTCTGTATAGCTACAGCTAAGTTAATAACTCGGTCAATTCGAAACGGTATTTATAGCTGAAAATAGTTCTACTCCACTCGTCCACGGTGAGATTAAGTAGAAAAGAGAAGAAAGCTGGTTCCACATAAAACATGCTTATCTGTAAGGAATAGTGGACGCAATGGACTTCCTGATCTCAGACAGACTCGTTTTCTAAGTCATTGATCCTTGTGATCACTGATATCCATGCTACTCGTTCCATCTTTGAAATACTGAAAATACCGTTTTATTATGTCTGTCTTCATTTTCCGTTACCTTTCTTTTAAATACACTTTTGAACTTAAAGAGAACAATTTAATGGCAAATTAATGAAATCTGTATTGCCATGATTCCACTATTCTTGACAATATCTTCGAAATGCAAGATGATCGTCAATACATCATTGAGAAATTTTTGAATATTAATTCCTTTTGTAATGTATATCTTTTATTTCGCTTAGATCAGTTACAGTGCCCTGTTAAATAATGATACAACTTCATATTGTATTCCGAACCCTTTTTTCGAAACATTATTAAAATCAAAGTGAGTAGAATCCATGGAAATATATTCGATAATATCAGGAATCATATTCTATAATAACGCTAATATAATTTTGATGTTAAATTAGCGTTAGAATAGATTTTCTCTTGTTTTTCTGGTTATTTGATTGCTTAGTTATATAACATCTTGGCGTGTTTTTTTTTTTTAGAGTGTTCTTTTATAATATAGATTGGCATTACTTATTAAAATAATCTGAAACTTGCAATGAATATTTTATTTTGGTGATTATCAAAATAATTTTAAATAATTATTGTTGATTTGGAAAATAATAATAATCCCAAAAAGGAAAAAAAGGGCCCAATGACCGAGTAATTAGCTCTTTGGCGCTCGGTGCTACAGGTTTAGGGTTCGAGCACCAGCGGTGCCGTGAATGCCTGTAACGGTTCGGAATCCACTTTAAACCGTAGGCTTCTGTCTAATATGTCTGTTGGGCGGAGGGCTGGCAATCCTACCCAGTAAAAGAAAAACATCTCTTTTTTCGGATTTTGGTCAGTAGACAGACGGCTTTGACCACCATGGGGCTTCTGTGTCATTGAAAAAAAAAAAAAGATGAAATTTGATGAAAATTACGACAGTAAAATTGATGAAACCTATGACATTTAAATTCAAATATAGAAAGAACTATTGCTATTTACTTCCGTTAATGCTTTCAGATGTTTTTTTCTTTACTAGATCATATTAATTAGCTCTTTATACATTATATAAGGGTTCGTGCTCTCTTTAATAAATGTAATGCCCCTAAGAAGGGTTCAAACTCTTCTCAAATTAAAATTAAATTAATATAAAATCTTAATTTCAAGTTTTACACCAGTAAACATATTTTTGACAAAAATCTTTTTTTACATTTATAAACCTGGCATCATCCCCATAAAACATTCTCCATAGACGTTCATTTTTTTCTCATTAGAAGAAATTTCACAGAACCTCGAAATATATCCCCATACTCCCAGAAATCCTTCCATCTGAAAATGTGCGTTACATGCTTCGTTTGGCGAAGCAAATTATTTGCCAAACTATTAAAGATTATTTCCTCCATTGCAATCCTGCCGAGCCATCGGCGGAAGAGTATGTAATTAGAAAAGGTATCTTCCTATCAGGTTTCGATTTTACGCACCTTGAATTCTGTTCCGACGAGGTCCTCTATCCGCCCGAATCTCATTCTTCAGATGCACCGATTTCCCAACCCGAATTCTATCTTTCTCTCTTTTTGGGAACTCCTCGTAAAGCTCGCTGCAATTCCAGGGCCTTCTTAACGAACTGGATTCCTCCACCTAGGGTTGTACCGGGGACTCAAATTTCGGCAAATTGTCCTGTGTGGACATTTTTTTTTTTCTTTACCTTGTTAAATTGATTCTGGTAGACCCTATCTGTTCTGATTCGATGGAAATCTATTCAGTTTCGGATTGAAAAAAAAAAAAAAAAAAAAAAAAAAAAACTAACATTCCACTGGCAAATATTATGTACTTTTGTTTGTAACTTTTTTATATCAGAAGTTTTTAATTTTGTTTTGAATAAGATATGAAAAATAATGGGTTTAGTGACCAATTGATGTATGGCCCAAAATGCCAGGTAATGAGCAATGATATTGCTTCTCAGGAACTTTTAGAGGTAACAGTCCACCATTTGCATGATATATGCGATTGTTGTCTTCTTTTTCTGTTCTCATAAATTAATACACTTTCAGTTGATATATATAAAATATTTATTCACATTCCAACAATACGTATTCGAGCAACTGCCTGCCAACCACACTCGCGTTCCTTCTTCTGCCTTTGCTGTTACATTTTTATCCCCGTATAAGACATTTGCCTTATATGGTGTTACAGGAGGAGGAGTTATGGAAGAGCCTCTTGGCCGTCATTAAATCTAGGTGAATAGCCATGAAGAATTTCGAATGGCGTTTTATTTGTGGTTTTGTTCACCGTATTATTCAAATTCCTTTCTGCTTGTTTTATACGTAAATCCAAAACTTTATGTCGTGAATCTTTCGTGAACGTCGTTATTGTAGAAAGGACTGTTCTGTTGGTTCGTTCTACCATGCCATTGCCCATAGGATGTTGAGTAGAATTCAAGGTCTGCTTTTATTCCGTTATCATGACAGTACCTTTCAAATTGATGCGATGTATAACAGGAGCCTCTATCACTTATGATTCGGTCAGGTAATCCAAAAATCTTCAACAAAGTTTTTCAAAGCTTTTAAAACATGTTGGGAGGCAGTATTTTGACTGGACAAAGTCTGGTATATCTTGTGAAGTTATCAATTATGATTAATAAATCTCGATTTCCTCGTGTGGTTTTTCACAAAAGGTCCTAAATGGTCTATGTGAACAACTGAAAAGGGTCTTTTTCCAGGATTAATCGGGTGTAGATATCCTTGTTGTTTTCCACCTGGAGTCTTGTTGACTTAGCATTCGAAACACATTGAGATATGTTTCCGTAAGTAGCGCTTCATGTATGGAAACCAGTATAACTCTTTTATTTTGCTAACAATCCCTATCAACAGAAAAATGTCCCAGAAGGTCGTGAAATTTCACAGCAGTACATTTTCTCATACTTTTTTTGAATCACATACAGAAGTTTCCATTTTCTTTGATTCTCCTATAGATTCGGTTTCTTTTTGAAGGTAAAATTAACAATTTGTTCTTTTCTTCATATGTTCATTCATGCTCTTCCTTCTTAAAATGTCAATCAATTTTCTTAAATCTTTATCAACATGTTGAATGATCAAAATTTGATCATCTTCACTCAGTATTAGGCATACTTCAAATTTCTTCTTTATGAGGTTTGTTATAGTATCTTCCGATTCTGAAACAGGGAGTTCTCGACTCATCGCATCAATATGTGCCATTTTTATGCCTGTCTGTGGAGAACTTCAAAATCATATTCCTGAATAAGTATACTACTCATCTTGCTATCTGAGGATTACATGATTTTGGCATTCATGTAAATTAATGCTTGACAGTCAGTGACAACTGTAAAACTCCATTCAATAGAAATTGTCTCCGTGGTTCTAGTGTCCATACA